>JAODVQ020037715.1:0-19904 GCA_025400075.2 Phenganax stokvisi
TGCTGGATTTATTTTTCGCTCGAAAAAATTCGCGTAGTGGAGAACGGGCTTTAAACAGTACTAAGGGATCGTACTAATTGATCAGGTTTTCCTCGGATCTTTCCGGTGAACAAAGTAAAAGTTTTTCCTTAAAATCGTGCTCGAATGTGAGGTTAAAGAATGCAGAGCAACTTACTATCACGGTGCGAAATTAATTATCTTACTTATCCGTCAAAAAACTTCTGTAAACAAGGGAAAAGGAAAAACAATCAGGAAAACATTCACGGAATTTATAAACTTACCAATGACAATTTCAACATTAAACAGATTCGTCTCTAATTCTTCAATGATAAGTTTCTCGTAGAGCGCAACCAAACGAGGCAAACAGAAAAAATTTGCTGCAGCTATAGTTGCAATCTCGTTTCCAGCATAATTCTTGCTGACTTTGTCGGTGTATATATATTCCAACACCGCAAGAAACGCGTTTAAATTCATGTCGGAAAGCTTCACCTAAAATAATATTTTATTTCAATCGTCTTGATAATGAATGGGGGGAAGATTATGAGCCAAAATGCGACATACCATATTCATGCGAGCAAAATACTAGTTGCTAGTTCTCTCTGACGCGCGCTAGCTTTTGTGATGTTGTTTGCACGCGAAACACTTAGGTAGCTTTAAAACATCCAAAATTTTGCAATAAATGTGTTTTAATTAAATAATCACTTTTAGGAGGTTAGAAACGTACACTGGTGAGTTATTACAATATACTTTTGACGTTGATCCCTTGCTGTTTAGTTCATATGGACGAAAAACATGCTCTAAAATTTAGCAAGCTGGCCTGTTTTAAATATTTAAATTTCACTTACTATTTGTCTACTTGCTTCCTCAAAATGCCCTTCCTCAAACATAGCGGCCAACATAGGACAACGAGAGACAAGAATGACTTTGTGCGCAGGAATGACATGATCGTCTAGGTCAAACCAAACATCTGCTAACTCCGGCTTCTTAAACAACAAACTGCTCATGTTTTCAACAAAACTTGCTTTCCACAATGTTGAAACATCGCTTTGCTCTAAGTATGTAGTAATAGAAGTTTTCAGATATTTTGTAGCTTCAATGAATTCAACATCGATGTCTGCTGGCAACAAGCCTGTGTAAAGAAACTGAAGCAGACTGTTCAGAGCAGCAAAGGTAACCTGAGGGTCAGCAGTCATCACACTCATTGTACCATCAATTCCTGATTTGAGACTCTGGTTTCCAGCGGTTGATTGAGTGTTACAAAATGTTGGTATTTTACACGCGTTTGCGACCAGAATTGCTTTGTGTGCTTTAATACTTCTACTACCCACAGCAAACACCATGTCACAGTACAGCTGACTTTCAAGAAGGCCAGTAAAATCAGTGCTAAATGTAGAAGGTGGTACCTCAACCAGGGGGGTTTGAGGTCGTGGGGGTTTGTGTGGCAGTTGCAACTGAGGAGGCAATACTTTTCTGAGTTGCTTTGAAAGTAATCGTTTCGCTCTCTGATTACAAAGTGCAGCACGAACGACATTTTTTAACACATCTTGCAAGCCACACATAGTAAGGACACTGCACTCATAGTAATGAGCACCTATCTCTGCTGCTATTTGTCGACCCATTCTGGGTGTGACAATAGTACATTCTCGTATCTTTTGAGAAAAATTGGTTATTTGTAATGACTTTGTTTCATCAAGTTGCTGATTTTGCCGACAATCTGACTTTGTTCCAACCAAAATTATTGGAGTTCTAGGGCAGAAATTTTTAATCTCATTATACCAGAAGTAATTGATATTTTCAAGAGATTGAGGACAATTGACTGCAAAGCAAAGTGCAACAACATGAGAATGTTGATAAGCAAATCTTCTATTCTTTTGATGGTCTCCAAATGTATCCCACAACCTCAGCGCAACTGGGACACCATCAACGACCATGTTACTTCTAGCTTGAATCTCAGCTGATTTGAAATACTTGTCAATTGCAAATACAGAAGGCTTGTGTGATCCATGCGCACATTGCAAGAATGCGTGCTTACGTTCTGGTTGGACAGCTTGTCCAAGGGCCTGGGCACAAATAAGCTTCGTCTTTCCTACACCCCCATCGCCAACGACAACACACTTGATCAATTCTCTTGTGGACTCTCCGTCTGGCAACTCTAGTGCCATCTCAAAGCAATGCCTGAAAGCCTTCGCTTTTTAGGGTAGAATAAATCGCTCTCAAAAATCCACGTGTGCTGTCAACATCATCAGGAACCTTGAATAAACTATAAGTCAAAACATTTCCTATCTTTGACAACTGAAACTTCAAGCAAATGTTTTGTGAATATGGATCATTAATAATTGCTTGTCATTGACAATGATGTATTCTTGACAACATCGCGGCAACAATCATCGACGAGGCACAAATTATTTCAATTTGCCAGTCGTCACATAAATAATGACTGAAGTATACATAAATTACGAAGTGTTAAAATGAAATTTGCTACAAGATGTAAACTTTGTGTTACAATTAAGACTTAGTTATATCGTTTTTGACATGCAATTGCACGCATTTTAATCAAAGAACAGATAGTGAACTTCAATATTCTTTTACTATTAGTCACGTCTCACTTCAGTCACTTGGGCAAGATCTATTATCATGAAAACAATAACAGCGACGAAAAAAATATCCGAGTCCCGTCGTGTTTCTCAGAAATACAATAGTCGGATGTTCTGTAATCAAAAAGTGAACTAACCTGAAATTATATCGAGAAATCGCAGTATATTTTACACCCAACGATCATTGTTTACGTGGAGTGACCGCCGAGAGAAGTGTCATAATGTCAAATGACGTCTATTGCTTACGGCGGAAGACGTCATGTATATATCATCATATTGGGTGACACCAATTGATTAGCGCGTGCTGGTCCACCATGGTCAAAGTAAAAAGGTCGCACACAAAAGCAAAATTGAAAATTAGTGATTTTCTTTATTTTTAATGCTCCCAAATGCACCATCATCACGTAATACTTATCAATGTCACGTATTATGTGTCAATTTGAACTCTTTATGAAGACCTAGTTCAAACGTCGCTCTTCTCATGTGTCGCATCTAACGCAAATCACCTACAGTTTTTGTCTGAGCTCATCTGCATTAGGTTCGGCACATGAAAAGAGCGACGTTTCACCTAGGCCTAAGTGTTTCAAATGAAACTCCAGTCCACAATAAGTATACTAGTCTTTGTAGTACACCCATCATAAAGGTTCATTACTGTATCTTATCACTACCAGCTATTGTGGTTTAAATGCCATTCTTGTCTTCGCTTATTGTATTCGTGAAGATGCTCAGACTCCTTCTGTATTCCCGACTCCCACACGAGAACATACCCAAAGTCACGACTTGACGACTCAATACCCTGAACTGCAGAACATCGCGGGATGAAGCCAAGGCCCCCTGATAGTACGACCGAGATTTGTTTGCCATCTGCTTGAAGAAGGTCAGCAGTCATCAGACATCGTACAGCGGTCTTATGTCGACTCATTCTCATGAGCGGAGCCTTGGATCTGGTATCAATCAAAAGGATGTGTCCACCTCCGGTCCCAATCCACAGAGTGTTGTTATGAATCATCATGCTAACCACACGCATTCCACGCGCGGAGTCATCGCAAGCGTCACTCAGGCTATCACAATTTATAATTGCGCGACATTTTTGCGTTTTCATGTTCCACAACTGAACGACAGTGCTGCCTTTTGTTGATGTCCAAGTTCCATGTTTGTCTGCTATGATATTTGACACAAGTCCCTTATGTGGCTCGCTCTCCGAAGCTACGCTCCAAATTTTCTCTGGGATCAGGTCAGATGATCCAAGCTGAAATACAACAATATTATGACCGATACCGCAGAGTAATCTCTTTGAAGATTTAGTCATGGTAAGACACATGACAGGCGTATTTTTACAGCACACTTCAACGTTTATAATTGTCGTCTTCTTAGGGGGATTTTTAAAGTCATCCATGTTGTACACAGCTAACTCGCCATTGGCTAGTCCTGCAAAAACATGTTCTGGTTCTAAGCATGCGTGAAGCAAGCAAACAACGGCGTCATTTAGTTTGCTCATGGCGTGGACAAATTGTGCCTTGATGACGTCATATACCCACAAGCGACCCGTCTGAGTGCCGACAAGAATGAGGTTCTCTGCGATCACAGCGATGGAAATGATTCGACCGTCTTGCAAAATAGTTCCCTTGCAACCCTACAAAACAAGAAGCAATTCGCTCACACATCTGTAATAAAATTTACTCCGAGGGATCACCAGTTTGCAAACTTTTATTCACTTGTTCCTCGTGGAGAAACTAACCTTTGGTTTCGTCGTGCTCAAGTCAACACGTGAAAGTTGTGACGTATGAGTACTTTCGTCGTTCTTATCGTTCCTATCTGTCCAATCAGATGCTCCGCTGCCGATCCAGACCTCCATTTTCTTCACTCCGCTGTGAGAAAAGTATCGAGTCGCCATGCATTCTACTGCTTGACCCTTGCATACTGCGATATCTTTTTTGAGTGAGACAAACTCCGGGTTACTTAATCTTTGGTACACCTATCAAGAACGCACAAACGAACGCATCAGTAAAAGAAAAGCGGTGCGGAGTTTGGTACTATGAAGCAATATGTTACCTGATCAGCGGTTGGTCTATCGTCAGGCTCAGATGCCAACATATGATCCAACAAATCCTGCATATCTGGCCAAGGAGGTGATTCTGCTACAATGATTGGATCAATAGGTCTGCCTGTAATAACAGCTTCATCAATTTCACTGGGAAACTTGAGATCGGTGAATGGCTGCTTTCCCTCCGTTGCAAGCTCATACAGAAGAATTCCCAGGGAGAAGATATCTGCTTTCTCGTTATACACGGCATCACCGCGAGCAACCTAAACAAATGTACGCCGAAGGCTACTAGAGTTGTTCTGGATTATAGCTGCAGTTTTCAAAGCTACAATGTTATTTTATACATTCATTGCGCCAGTGATGAATTTCCTACCTCCGGAGCACGATACCCTGCGGTTCCCTCAGATGCAATAAAACCGCAAGGCGTAGCATAACGACTACTTCCGAAATCCGAGATCTTGGCGTTGATGAGTGATCCAGCGGCGAGTGAGAAGATGAGAATGTTGTGAGGTTTGAGATCGCGATAAACGATCGTATGATGATGCAGGAATCTCAAGCCATCAGTGACCTGAAAATGAATTCATATTCTGTATCAAGGTTATGGAAAACTAGCCTGCAAACAGTCTATACAGATATGGAACTCATTCCTCATTATAAAGAAATCAAGCAGACGGTGGAACTTTGGAGAAGGAACCTACTTGCATTGCAATTAAGTGTTGAATTCCTCGACTCAATGGTTTGCCGCTACGAAATATCTGACTAAGCGAACCCAATGGAGCTAGTTCCAGGACTGCAATATAGCGTTCGCCGCAACACACACCAACGAGATCAATGATACTAGGATGACGTAATTTGGCGAGAAATCTAACTTCTTGTTCTAGATGTGTGCGAGGATCTGATTCGATCTGCCTACGGAATATCTATATGAAAAAAAACGTGTTGTACAGTTGTGTCCGTCGATGGAAAACCAATCAAGTCACATCAATCAACCACTTCAAAACGATTTATACCTTGACTGCAACGTTTTTATTCTTGAACTTGCACCTGTAAACACTCCCAAAACCTCCTTCCCCAAGGATGGACTGAGATGACTCTTCAATACTTAAGTCTTTCTCATCTATCAAGTATCGCGAATCAACGTGCGCCAGCACCAAGTCAGGAACAAGCCGGTCCAGTGGTATCATTTCACCTAGAATGCACTCCATGTAGGGCGTGATACAATCTTCCAGAAGGAACTCGTGTTTTCTGCACGGACATAGAGCAGTCTTCTGAATTTTTGGTCTACCATATAATGAGTCCAATCCGCCTAGGTATAAATTTCAATTACTCAAGCAATGCACACATAGTCGGCAAGAAGCCAACGAAAGAAAGTTTGCTTCCGACATACTGATAACTCCCTGGCTCTCAATTGCTAAGTCTACTTATTATGTGCAGCAGAGTACTCACAGAGGTCTGGGTACCATTCTAATAGCAAGGTATCTATATGATAAACAAGACTGGCCAACAAAACATTGCCGTCGTGGCTGGCTGGTACAAAGATATCAAGAATATTCTCCGAAATGGTCACGGTAAAGTTGATGTCCAACGACCAAAATGAACAGAATCCTCCCAGCCAATGTTGAAAAGTGGAATCCTAGACGGAAAGAAACATTCAGCGCTGATGGAAAATTCTGTATGTTCCAAAATACATGACATACTCCGACTCTACTGTGCAACAATCACCTCTGCAATATCTCTGATCAACGGTCGCTGCCCCCGTGCCATTTCTTTGCGATATAGCCGCAGGTGGACCACAAGACGTTTCCAGAATCCCACAGGAACGTAAGGCATGATGTATCGCCGTCTTGACATCGTACTCGTGTTCACCAGGGCTGGTGGCCGCTCGCGAGGGAAACTGGAAGTCAGTAAATACTTGCACAAACTCACAGGTAGAGCAATTTCAAAATCTTCCAGTAGCCTAATAGAAGAGGTAAATTTCTTTACTGACATCAAAGACATTGTCCAAGGAAAAGTAAACTGTAAAGCACATTAATACCGTAGTATCTGTGGTACAGTGCACTCCGGGAAGCCTTCGTCAACAATCTGTTCATGCAACTTCTCCTGAGTGACTAACTCCATTGGGTTTGCAATGTTCACTACAAAACTTGCAACTTTTGCAATCAAGCCAGCCAGCTTGGGCGGGCAGAGGAAGAACAATTCATTCAGCTTTGCTGTAGGTTTCACATAGTTCACTAGTAAACCTAGAAAGAAAAATTAATGCTGGACATCTAGGATGAACAATTTGAAAAGTGCAATTTATAATTCAAGCGAAGATATTCGCTAAACAAATCTTTTTCTCACCAGACTGTCTTAAACACACGACTGCTTCATGTAATTCTTCGCTGTTGATGTCAAGTTTCGAGTCTTGGATGATTTTCTTGATGAAATTGAGGTGAACAACGCCATTATTCTCTGTCATGTTCCTCGCCTTGTCCTCCACAATACGCTGTAAAGTTATGAAACTCTTAGGCATATTGTGGGTATGAATTTCATTTCCTTTAGTATTGCATGCCATGGCAAGGTTGAGCAACGTTCTCGCCAGATCATCGACGTTTGAATTCTTGTTTCCACTCATGAAGAACATGCTTCGGATCGTAGGGATCGCAGAAGACTTTCGGATCGCTCGGATCCGGTTTGTGACATTCTCTATGTGCGTTCTTCTTCTCCAAGCCTGGATCTTTTCCAAGTGTGTACCAACAAGAATGACTGTGGCGGTCGAACACTGGTCGTGGATGTTCATCAACCATGGCTTCAACTCGTCTACTTTGTCAACACTTGCACTCGCATCGAAGACTAGAATATGAAGATCAGTTTCGTTTAAGAAACACCGGTGTACACATGCACTAGCTGAGAACTCCCACATACGCAATACGAGTGAAACATTCCTACGGTAGCAGCAACGACAATCTCCTTTCACATCGTTAATCAGCCATTTTTGAATGTGAAGAGTTTCATTTGCGTTCTTCATCTTGCGATGTTCTTTCATAACTGGTTTCTTCAAGACTTTGCTAAGCGCAAGTAAACGAAGCAAGGTGGATTTCCCGCCGCCCCGCGGCCCACAGATGACCACCTTACGCTGCGGTTTGGGAGCAGATCCTTTCAGCCTTGCACGAAGATGACCAACCAAGTCGCGTGTTCTGCCACGAAGGAGTGAGCGGTTCATGTCAAGTTTTACATCTGTGTGAAGAAACTCCCAGAGTTTCGATAAATTTCCCATTTCGTTTGGTAAAAAATTAATTCTAGAGTTTCCGCTAATATTAAGCTGTCCTAACGACTTTAACTCTCCAATCCCTTTGGGAAGTTTCCTCAAGTTGTTGTTACTTAGGTCGAGACGGTTCAAAAACGACCACTTACCAACAGCTTTACCTAGCTCCATAGTTTGAATATTGTTGCAAGAGGCGTTAAGATCTTTCAATCGCTGAGTGGACCACATTGATGGAGCCGCAATTGACTGAAGACCATTTTCACTGACATCAACAGTGTGCACGTTTGGCAACCATAACAAGAACTTGGATAAGTAAAATGGAGCTTTCTCCGCCAGATTATTGTGAGATAACTTTACCACTACGAGTGTCGTTAGAGAAGGTGCCAATTTATCCGGAAGACTGTTCAACGTGTTGTACGAAGCACGCAAAGTCTCCAAGCTTGACAAATTGGTTAAAAAGGTCGCTGAAATTTCTTCAATAGCGTTATGACTGAGGTCCATAGTCCGTAGTTTACTCAGTTTGATAACCGGACTTTCAGATTTTTGACTTCCTTCCATGCTTTCCAGTCCACTTAGCGTCATATCATTCTTGTAACCGGGCAGATACTTGATGTAGTTATGACTCAAATCAAGGTGGGTTAACAAAGGGAAGCCTTCGCTGATGCAGCAAGGAAACTCTTCAATAGAATTATGAGAGAGATTAATTTGCTGAACAAAACTCATGAAGTGGTTCCGAGGTTTTTCCACGTGATTGATATTATTATGAGAAAGATCAACGCACTCTAAAGATTCACTGCACGTGAACACGCACGTGGGAATGGAGCTCAGACCGTTGTTGCTTAAGATAAGTTTGCGCAACCATTGCATGTTTTGGTTTAAATCGTTCGGCAACGCCAGTAATTTGTTATGGCTCAAATCCAGGTTCTCGATGCACGACAGATGAAATGAGATGGAAGTGGACTGCTCTGCCAAGATATCTACGTTGGAAATCTCGTTTCGTGACAAGTCCAAACACCTAGCCAATAGTAAACTTGATGTTTATAAACGTGTAATTCAATAACTGATTGCAAAACGTTTAGTTTTAATAAAATCTATCTATCTATCGATCTAATGTAAGAAGATACTGTCTTCAATATAACATAAGTATACTGAAGAAACTAGAACTGGGCTTTGGAATATAAAGAAACGCACCAACTGGCCTGGATGCTCAATGGTTAGAGAGCAGGACTACTAAATCCGAAGATGCAGGTTCGCAATAGGCGGTGGCTAGTATCAAATTCATTGATGGTGGTACGGCCAAATAACTAAGAGAAACTTGCTATGATATATAAGTCAATATAATTACCTTACAGGATTTTTAACAGCCGTCTTTTTGAAGACACTTGGTGCCTGAATCATACTGCCTGATTTTGACCTTGGCAGGGACTTTTTTTTGCCAGGCATTGACTTATTCTTGCCCATACTTGTTGGCAAACTGCATGAATCACTGAAGCGTCGTTCTTGAGCACAGGACGACATGTCGTTTTTGTCCAAAAACGCATCATTAGAACTGCTCTCGTGAAGCTTGACGACACTGCACTCTGCTACAGTCATCAGATGCGACTCGCTGAGGCTCCCAGATAGTTTACTGACTAATCTTCCTCTGACCTGCTGTGTATGGTGACTCTTAAGAAAAGACTGCTCGGTGTCATCACCTTCAGGAAAAGAAGATTCAACCTGCTCACATGAAAAGTCACCTGGACCAGGAATGTCTGACGTCGTATCTTCGTGGATACTAGCACCGGCGGTACTAAGTTCAGTGAGTCTATCCTCATCATCATCACATGTGCTGCCCTGAGTGCTCCCACTCAACCGTTGTCGAAATTTTCTTATCAAGTTCAGCCACCGCGTTGAGGCAATACGAGAAGAGTACGTGTCGCTACCCAGGAGGGCTGGTGCAAGCCAATCAGTTCTTAAAGTACCAAGTTTCAACCCCGTCAATGATATAGTACCGCCCTCTTCATCATGCCCCATGTGCTTCAAGAGAAAACCAGCTAGTCTATGACGACGTTTGTCTTCTAAACATAACGTAAGTGGGTAATGCATGTCTGTCACTCCTTTTTCAAGCAGCAATTGAACTAACCCCAAGTTATTAGCTTTGCAGGCTATACTCAGAGGTGTTTCACTTCCTTCACTATAGTTCACATCAGCTGAGAGTTGAAGTAGTAAGCTCACAGCAGTGGTGTTGCTTAGCACACACATCTCAAACATCATGGAGTTCTTAAGATCGTGTTCACAAGCGAGGAGGTAAATACAATCAGCAGCCATGTTCAATGCCATCCCTTCATCATCTGAAAAGTTAGCAAGGATTTTAAAGAAAAGTTCGTGGAAATGAAGTTTTACCATCTTCACTGAAAGTTCGTGGTCGTTCTTTGCAAGATCGTAAAAAATCTCGCAACATTTCTCCTGAAGCACACTGTAGTTTGGGTACTTCTCCATCGCTTTTTTAATCTTTGGAACAATAATATTCAGAACATTCTCAGGTGTTTGAACCAAGTCTCGCAGCATCATCAGTCCTTTCAATTGGAAATCAGGATTGTTTTCCTGATTCTGCATCAAGTCTGTTGTCAGTTCCACGCACCCGCACGTCACCAAGATGTCAGAAATACCTGATGTTCTGCAAAATATACCTAAAACAGAGAAAAAAAGTAAAGTAGGTTATGTAATATAAAAAGCTCTGTCATAAACAGTTTCACTGGGACTTAGACTTTCACGCTCTTCTGCAACAGTTTGCGCCGATCTTTTCAAGGTTACCGGTACTATGCATCCACACACATAATGGAAACCATGCCTAAAGCTTACCAAGCGTATCAAGTGTGACTTCTAACAATGGAACTGCTGATGACTGAAACTCTGTCAAAATGTGAATTAAATGCAGGTGTAGTTCTTCAACTATGCATTGATATGTTACTAAAGAATAACCATCTGCCAACGTTCCTAGCAGCATAACAACTTGTTTCAATATTGCCCAGTCCCTTGGAATTAGAGATTCTTCAAAAATGCCATACATACAAGACAATATGTCCTCTTTCAAGAGTTTCTCTTTAAATTCTGGACTATCTCGAGACATATGTACCAGCACTTGATATGCTTTGACCACTTCTTGTGTGTCATGTGACAAAGAGAGTTTTAACAACATTGACTGATGGATATTGAGCTCACAAAACTCCTGAAATTATAAAACTTGGGTCAATAATCTGAATTTTCTTTTGCATGTGATTCAAAGCAAGAGCCTTTCACCTGTTGCAGACCTGTGCTGTAAGATAACATTATCAAAATTGTTTCACAAGCACTCTTAAAAAAGGTTGAGTGCCACTGATGTGTGGTCAATGCTGCAAAAATATTGTAGGGCAGTGGTAATCCCTCTTGACCAATGCACTGGCATAATGAAGGTCGTTCTTGCAATAGAGCAGTCAAACATCGACAAGCAGTTTCTTGCACAGACACTGAGTCAGGAAAGCTTTCCATGGCTGTATTTATGTCTTGAAGCCATAATGTCTCTCCAAAACACTCCTCTGAAAACACAGTATACTCAATAGTAAATAGACTAATTGTCAGTGAGAAGAATAGTACAGTTATTCACAAGGTTAAAAACAGTATTGGGCACAAACACGGACACAAGTAATTTCAAAAAGGCTCAAGTCCTACTTTCTTCTTCTGAGTTTCCACCATCCAAAACGTCAGTGGTGATTTGGCATAGTGCTTCCAATGCATTAATTTGCATTGGTTCCTCCACATTGTCACTTCGTAAAGTTGAAAGAAACTTTAAAGCGAGCTCAGACATTTGATCAAATGTTGAGGACATGCTACAATCTTCATAACATGAGGAAGATGATGATCCATCGCTTTCCTCCTCCATTTTCTTCTGAAAACAAAACATGCACTTCATTAAGTTGTTATCTCATAACAGGTTGGCGTGCACCACAGATGTACGCTTACTAAAGTAAGTTACCAAGTTGCAGAGGTTAGTAGGTGTACATCTGCACTCCTGTACTAGCTTTTCTGCAGCATGCTTGCCGGTTAGGGCTAAATAAAATATCTTTGCAGTGTATTTGTATATCCAAGGAATGTGAGTTATAGTGTCATTAGTTATTTAAGGCAATGAAAACTAATCAACCTCATGGTTTCGTGAACACTAGACAATTTTACTTCAAAACTGGAAGCGTTAGAGCTTTTTGATAAGCCCATTGTTTGGCATTACCTACAGGAGAATAAAATTCACCAACGTCTTAATTTTGAAGGCCATGTAATGTTCATGAATGTAAACTGCACAAGTTACTTAGAGGTCCCTTGGGACTTCTTTTTATGCAGTACTCACTAATAGATAAGATATTATACCACTGGGAGCACTCATTTAGTCCGTGCTTGTTAATCACGCAAAACTACATACTTGCCAAATACTTAAATAGACGAATTCTTCCTTCTATGACAACATTTTTGACGACATTTGATGTCCATATGTCGGTACAATTTCGCGTTGTTCAAAGCAACTCTACCCTGACTTCATGTGACTGCCGTGTTGAGAATCAAGCATCATTTTTTACTTCCGCTGTAACGTTATGCTGAATAAATTACGGGCATTTGTAAATTGTTCTTCCGAGTTCCGCACCAAGTTTTCTAATTATTCGCATTATATTGTCATATGGTCATGGTACGTGCTGCCAGTAGTTTGAGGATGGTTTAGTCGTAACATTGCGACATCGTACCACCGTCTAAAATTAGACGGTGGTACGATCATCATAATTTTATGATGATTTATTTACAAAATTAACAGTTCTAGCTCATAGAATTTAACTCGACTCAGAGAAAACAATATAGAAATTCGTCTAAAAAGAAAAACCTCTGAAAATTAGTAATTGATCGTTAAAACAATTTTTAAAAAGAAAGAATGTTGTGACTGAAGATACGGAAATATTGTGACGTCATGGTGTGGCTCGAAGGTTACTGCTGCTGTCTAACCAAGTTTGCAATCCGCCATTTTGACTACTTCGCAAGAGGAAGCGATTTAAATCCTTTTGCATCTGCTGTGATAAAGACGATTAGAGAACATTTGCGTTGAACTTACTTGCACCTCATATAAAGCGCTACAATGTGGAAAATTCGTGAGCTCCAAGACAAAGTGTAAGTAGGAAAATCTAATGCATTTCTGAACGTATTATTTTTCCGGCCTATGAAGTCGAATTGCTTACACTGTTGTACTGTTGTTATTGTGTACACTTGCGTGGTTTTTAGGACAAATATGGTCATGAATTATTCTGAGGTTGAGTCAAAAGTGAGAGAAGCGACAAATGACGATACGTGGGGTCCTCACGGCTCTATTATGAGCGAGATTGCAAAATACACTTTTACCTACGAACATTTTCCTGAAGTTATGGCAATGTTATGGAAAAGA
Organism: Phenganax stokvisi; assembly: GCA_025400075.2. NCBI lineage: Eukaryota > Metazoa > Cnidaria > Anthozoa > Malacalcyonacea > Clavulariidae > Phenganax > Phenganax stokvisi. The sequence goes on from JAODVQ020037715.1 coordinate 13,314, forward strand.
ATGCTGATGGAGAAAAAAAACTGGCGTAGAGTATATAAGGTAGCGTCGTTTTACATTGTTATGTACAACCGCTTGTCAAGTTTAAATACCCAAAAGTTGCAATATTGTTTATTGAGTGTTGTGTTTATACAGTCGCTACTGTTGTTGTCGTATTTACTTCGCAATGGATCTGAACGTGTTGTAACAAGCGCTAGAGATCATATTTATGATATGAGACAACTGGAAGACTATCAGCATATTGACGAGCACGGCAGAGACCAAGGAATTAACAGTGGGTATTTGTGTGAAAATTGCACCAAAAACACATACAATCAGTATGTTCGAGAGCGCCCTACGTCATGAATGCATTGTCAACTTTCTACAGTGTCATAAACTTGAAATTACTTTCCGGAATCTGTTAATAATATCAAAGTTTGTGCGTAGTAAAACAGGTTGTTCATTACCGTTCAATGGAATTTTGTAACATGCATATTTTCAATTACGAGATATTGAATAGTTGCAAACAATGAACTAGTTCATTAATGCACATTAAGGTATGAAAATTATGCATATGTTAACTGAAGCCATGATTTGCTATGTTGGGCAATGAAAAATATACTAAATCATTCAACACGATGTTCTAAGTGGCTCTCACTTGCATAAATTTGTTTATTTAGTTCGACATAAAGTGAAAGAGTTAATAGAAATAATTCAAGATGACCAGAGATTACGAGATGAGCGAAAGAAAGCTAAGAAGTCAAGGGACAAGTACAAGGGAGTTTCTAGTGAAGAAGTGTCACGCAAATATGACTATAGTAAGTGTACAATATAAACAGTTATTGAATACTGTCATCACAAAAGTGTTGATTGCATATTACAGATGCTATACTGTTGCAGGTGATAGGTACAGTTCCGAACCAAAGACATTTGATGATGCTTTTGATGAATTTGATGATAGAACAAACAAGAAAAGTTCAATTAGGAAATTTAGGGAAAGAGCATATTCTGGTGGAAGGGCTGGAGACTATAAAGATGATTTATCAAATAAGAGGTAATCTCTACATGTAGTTGTGGTTGACAAGCAAAGTGCATTCTTTATAGGCTCCCATGGAATTTGCAATTTACTAATGCTTCATTGTACTATGCCTTGCAATGGTGGTAGAAGCATTGACATTGTATTATATCTGTCATAGTGATGAAGAAGAAGGTCAAGATCCGCTGGAAACAAGAGAAAGAGTTCCAGAAAAAGAAGAGAGCCCTGTAGTGAAGAAAACGGTGCGTAAAGTTGACCTTGGGGCAGCTGCTATGTACGGTCAAGTTCAGAGAGACAGTAGCAAAACTAGCAGTGAGGAAACAACATTGAAGCAACAGGCACAGACTACACAAAGTTCCTCAAATGAACTTGTTGACTTGTTTTCATCCCCTGAGAGCCGGCCTGTTGCAAGTATCCCACCATTTCAAGCTGATTTTAGCCAAAGTAATGGCAGTGGTGCTTTTGGAAGTTTTGAACCTGCTAATCAAAAGAATGAGGATGACTTTGCTGACTTTAGCGCATTTTCTGAAGCTAAACCTGCTTCTCCAAAGGATGATTTTGCAGACTTTCAATCTTCATCAGGGAAAGTACTACAGCCAAATGGAGACTCTTTTCAAGAGTTTGCCTCTGCTTCAAGTTCAAATCAAGAACTTTTGTCTCAGGGAAGCATGGCCAGCAATGTTCCTGTCCCATTTCAATCACAGCTAGGGGGAAATATACAGCCTCTGGTGAGTAGCATTGGATTTACTTGCTTGCAATCAACGATTTCATTGTGAAGATTGTTGTGAAAACAATGGTGCCATGTTTTTAGTTGGAAAGAAGCCTTGGGACTTAGCTTTGGGATAGAGGGTGGCTGTCGCATAAATTTTGGCTGGATAGTATTTATTGTTGTTTACAGAATTTGATTGTAAATTACAATTTTATGTTGTGTAGAATATGTCAGGCAATATGATGACGACACAGATAATGCAACCTATGATGATGGGTAATACTTCTGGTGTGATGGGAGGGGGTGCACCTGTGATGACCGTTAACCAAGGAGGTACCCCTATGGCTAACACACCTGGAAGTTCTATGAAGGGTAGCATGCCTGGGATGCAAGAAAACCAAGGAGGTACAGCCATGATGGTGGGGACACCCATGGTTGGTGGGGGATCTGTGGTGAGTGGTACACTTCAGATGGGAGGGGCACCAATGACGACTGGAATGACTCCAATGATGGGGAGTGTGATGTCATCACCACAGCAAGGTATGATGTCATCACAACCTGGAATGATGTCGTCACATCCCGCAGGAATAATGTCACCGCACCAGCCAAACGTTTCAAAGTCGTCTGGAATGACCAGCAATGCAGCAAAGACTCCACAACAACAACAACAACAACAACAACAGGCAAGTAGGACAACAGTAGTAACTTTGAATAATAGTGCAACCAAGAATTTGACGCAATGTACTTTGCTGTGCTGTGACCATGGCAACTTCAAAGTTCTACAGTAGCACTTACTTCTTTACAGATCTAAATTAGTATGTTCTATAACATTTTCCAGGATATACTAATATGGATTATTTTACCAGTACTGACTACTTGGATAACTGACTATGCTGTCTTTGTTGTACAGGTTTCCAATTCGTCTTCCAAGCTAACAACATGGTCTAACAGTGGTGTTGACATCAGTTTAGATAACTTAGCACCGGTTTCTCAGAAAGAAAAACCTCATCAGCCAAGTATGAATCAATTATACATGCAACATACAATGCCAGGGCAAATGATGTCACCTGGCATGGGCTACTATGGCAATGCTGGCATGCAGCCCGCAATGTACACTAGGAATCAAATGGGAATGAATGGACAAATGATGGGTAGAGGCACAATGAACCAAGGGGGTGCCGTAAATATGCAACAACCAGGCATGGTTAATCACAATTTTGGTAGAGTTATGCAATTTAAATAATTTAATGTTGGTGTTGTCATCAATTTTCGTCAGTGCTTTGTTGTCATATCGGATAATTCTGCTCTAGTACAAGTCAAACTGAATAATTCTGAAGTTGAAAAAAATCAAATTTAACATAACCCACTACACTGCATGGTGGTTTTCTATCATTCTCTCGATCCCACATAATTCTGACGAAGTTTAAAACTTTGCTCAGTTTCAATTATATTTCGTATTTCCAGCCATTCTAAAAACCTTTTCGTTTTCGAGACCAAAAAGTTAAAGAGAATGAATATCCAAAACTATATATTCACTATTTATATCTGACAGTGTACAATATTACAGCGTTAGCTACCTGACACATAATGACAAATATAGTAACATTCACATAAATTAGTTAGGCTAATTATCGTACAAATTGAGCAAGATTCGGCGGTGATGTGATAGGTTATTATTCTGCATTGGTGTAATTATACAAGCATTCATTGTTTTGTAAAATAGATTTCCAAATGTGACAAAGTACTACTGTACATTTTCTAGTTAAGCATGCAAGTAAAATCAATTAGTACGCCACTTCATTAGTCTAAATTGTAATTTCCGTAGTTTGCTGATTCTCTTTATTCTATAAACACTTCTTTTTGCAGTTTCGGTTCTAAAAGTCCTGCATTCTCCCGACACTAGTGGGCAAATATTACTAAACTGGTTACAAAAACAATTTGACGATAGTCATAGCCAGAAACATTGAGATATAACTAATCTTCATCCTTGAGCTTGCTGCACCGGCCGTAGTAAATGGCGTTGTTGGAGATGTTTCAACTTCCGTGACGACAGTATTTGGTGAAGCTTTTGAGCTTGGTTTTGGAGGATTAGCTGCTGTTCCTGAGCTGCTTGGTGTTGATGAAATAACTGTTTCTTCTTCCACTTTTGGTAAGGATGTTGAAGTTATTGTAGGAGTACTAGATTCCTCTTGTGATGACTTTGAACGTGGTGTTACGCTGCTTGTAGTTGCTTGCTGAGTCTTGGAGGTTGTTTCACGCTCGCCTTCGGTAGTAATACTTGTTGGACTTGTGCTTGATCCTTGTGGTATCCTACTGGTTGGCATTTTCGTAACTAGATTGGTTTTCTCTGTTGGCTTCGAATCAAATGTCTTGACGAAAGTGAATGTTCCAAATCTGTTGATGGGTGTATCACCTTGAAGGGAGCCTGGTGTGTCCTTGGTAATGAGGAATATATTTTCAGGTGGGTTAGTTGCATCATCACCACTTGTGAATCTGAGTCCGCTGTCAGTTCCTGCATCATAGGGAGGCAGATCTCTTGTCCTAGACTCTCGCCATTCTCCTGTGACTCTGTCACATAAATCCCAGTCGTGGACACCAACGAACCAATCTGGTGATGGCGCTATCATGGTGATAAAGGAGACCAAAGGATATTCTGCGTTCACTTCGATGTCCGGAATACTAGAAGTACCCTCACCACTGCCAACACCACGGCCTTGATATCTCTCAAAAACTCGGTTCAATGCTTTTTGTTGATCCATTTCGTTATTAAGTTGCGACGTACCACCTAGAAGGAAAATACTTCATTTTAAGAGCAAGAAACGTGCGTTTATCGTATTCATCTCAGCAGAGAGACCTTGTTTCGAAAACTTTCAGAACGGGAAAATTGTTCACATATTTCTGTTTTCCACCAACTGTTAAAGAATTTGAACTGCGATAATTATTTCAGTTTTATATGCATAACTGTAGTACGCTGTTTCATCATAAAAATTCAAGAAGTGGACCTAAAGCAAAGTAGTGTTGTGGACTTTACATGCGTAGCACTTTTCACGCGACTAACTGAGCGCAGTTCATGTAGTCCCCGTCTCCGGTGACGTTCTATAAACTTCTCGAACGCAAATGCATAGCCTAGCCTATATTATCTAACCACAGCTTATCTCCTTGATGCCATGCTTATTAGTCATGCTCAAGCTTAAAATTGGCTGACTGTGTTTCATAGCATATAAAAAGCATTGTAAATAGCTGTTTTTTAGTCAGACTCTCAACACCAGGCAGATGATAACATCTCGGTCAATGCTGGCCTTGGACTTCACTGTTGGTCAATTAAATATGTAGAAAGCGTATTAGAGTTGGAATGTTTATCGAACTCGCAGTTGTTACAACTACCTAAACAACAAGCACACGCGCCTCCACGCTAAAGTAAACATGAAACTCCAGTTGCAAGCCATTTGTGTTCATATGTGGCCACATTTTGATATCATTGTGGGAACATAGTTAAAGATAATGCGAAATGAATATATAAGTTTAAGCCAATCACTATAATTTAACTGTAATAGTAATATTTATAAGATAACGAGTCTTCTATCACCTACCAAATTCAGCAACATTTTTGACTCCTGTGGTTGCCTTTATACCTGGTGCCCACATAACATACGTGGATTTATGGCTACAGCCAACGAGCGGTGAGAAATGAGGGCCAGGAGGAAAATCGTTGTGAGACCGACTTGTCCATTCTGCTGTGAATGTGAGTTTATACTTTGCTGTACCATTACAAGAATTCCCTGATGAAGTGTACAACACACTGAGAAAAATTACGAGATAGAACAGAAACATGTTTCCCGACGAAAACAAAACTGAAAGTGTTTGATGTTTAGTCTTTCACCAACCAATAGCAACGTCTGTATGTATGTATTGAAATACACTTGCCACCTGTATTTATACACCTGAGTGGGAGTCGACTGTCAATGACCTTCAGGGAACAGTTACCTTATATACAACACAAGTGAGGATTAACTGATTGTGGGAATTTTTAAAACAGAAAGATTGATTTCTTTATTTTGCTTCTTGCAGTATGTGATGGCAAGGAAACGTTCACAAGCTTCGACTTCTGAATCGGAAGACGGTCCTTTATCTTTTCACTTCAAGCTCTTTGTTTGATTCATGTCGTTGCTATAGATGGTAAATATTGTTTCGAAAAATCGATTAAAGAAGATTTTTGGATTCCAGAACAATATTAGCTAATGCTTGGGCGAGAGGTTACGGACAGCACCTCCCAAAAACGATCAAGTTGACAAGTGATGTACAAGGATGTGAAAACACGTTTGAGGTGGCCCTTGAGTATAATAAAGAGCTTAGTAAATAAACTATACTTATTGTAAATCATCTTGTAAGTCATCCTAAATGACCTTGTGTAATGAGAGGCCTTCCAGTTCTCCAGCAAGTTGGCAACCAGGATATATGTGGGCTTATTTGGGGTCAGAATCAGAGGAATTGTAATTCGTGCGAGAAACACTTGGTTGTTGACAGACTGATTTTAATTTGAACCCTGATTTTGAAGTCTATATACACTTTTCGCACACGTTGTAGCAAACTAAAATATTACAGTAAAAAACAGATGTTTTTAAAGACGTCTGTATTACTCAAGTTTAGAGAAAATATCCAGCTATGCTGCATAAAATCAGGATTAAAGTTATGTTGATGTTTTTGTTGGAGTATGCTGTATTGGTATTTTTTGGCGCATTTGTGGGAATTGCTTGTGCGATGGAGGGAATCGTTTGAGTTCGTGTTCCTTTGTTAGAATCAAATGTCTTGGCGAAGGTGAATGTTCCAAATCTGTTGATGGGTGTATCACCTTGAAGGGAGCCTGGTGTGT
>JAODVQ020037823.1:0-19904 GCA_025400075.2 Phenganax stokvisi
CATTTGCATTAGGTTCGGCGCATGAGAAGAGCGACGTTTGACCTAGGCCTTAGATAGTGAGGTATATGATAACGGTCTTCTACGATTTTTTGTAGTGTAATTTTCGGTTGGTCACATAAAAACTTACATTATATTCGGGGCTTGATATGTATGATAGTGTGTAAATTACGATTTTATCTTGACAAATAAACGGCACTTATTTCATTGTGTGTTTTATACTGGTTCGTATTTTAAAACGTACAATGCAGCAAATTATTAAGTTGTGACAATATTGATGATTGCGCATGTGCTCGAAAGTGAAGGAGAATAGAGGCCCCAATTCGAAACAAAAGTTATCCAAACTTTTACATTAGAGGTTATTATGCATTAAAAGATACTGCGTTTTCATGGCTCAGAACTGCAATCGCTTTTATCGTTTGTGTTGTGTATAATACTGCCTTCTCGTTATCGGCATTTATAACTACAATATTATCAAGAAACCGAAACGTATTCACTTTTCGTTACGCTAAAATTGATCAAATGTTGCGTTTTATATAATAGCAGTTAAACCAAATAAACACCCAGCCAAACGGACCGAAAGCCTTGCAACAATAGATATACGCGGTGTGCTGTTAAAATTACATAGAATGAAAACGTTCGCCAAATCTCCAAACCATTTCTTCATTGGAGCTATTTTGCTTCAGTTGCATGCTTGCGTCTGAGAATAGTGGAAAGGAAAGTTTTGTAGTATAATCTATTTCATCGTTTATAATTTACTATTTGTCGTCTATAACTGCATACATACAAGTCAAAACAGGTTTTTAATATTTACAATTGGTGAGCAACTTTATGAAATACATTGTCTTAGAAATGGTTTACATAACTTATTTTTAAACAGCAATTGGGTTTCCGAAACCGACTCGTTTTTGCATCGTGTGCAGCTCGCTTAATAGTTCCTCATTCTGCAGATGCAACTACAAACACAAATTAAAAAGTAAACTACTGATAGAGCTACAAATGTAATAAAAACTGTGGTGAAAAATTAATATCTTGATAAAAAAACAGGGCATATGTGGTTAGTTGCCAATAGTCCCAAATCTCAAAGTTAAAAAATAAGTATGTTCATGAATTATAAAATAACTTACCTTAATAGCATATTTGTAAGATTGCTCTGCTTCTAACTGTCTTCCAGTCTAAAATTTTAAAATTAAATTTCAATTTACATAAAGAAAGATAACAGTCGGCTTACGTTTACTGTTACGATCACTCGTCAGGAGGTAGAGATAGTAAATTAAGTAGTATTGTGGTCCATTTTCAGAGTATGATCTGATGCGAAAGCTACATATTAAATCATGTAAATTCGTACTTTCAAACAAACCAGAGAGAGATACGCCCAAACCTCGGCATTTGTATTGTTCAAAATGTTTGCTTCAGAAAGAGCATCTTCGGCTTCCTTTAGAGATCCCAGCTGTAAAAATAGACAAAGTACTCCATACAGGATGCTTTTGGGTGGGTGAGTGAAGCTACGTAATTTCCTCCGAATGATGGCCACATCATAACGGAGTTTCCCATTCAGGACCAAATCTGCACGTACTTGTTGCCACCCATTCCTACCTCATAGCAAGATATTCCAACACCAAGCCATGACACAGGGGATGGATTTCGTTGGCAGGCACATAGAAAATGCTCTTTAGCTTTTTGAAACTAAAGAATAAGAAATAGTTATGACTTGGGATTCAATGCAGTTGGTCTTCTGAAGTATAAGATGATCTTCGTTGAGCTATTTCTATAAAGTGGAAAGATTTTGAACGCTCTTGGAGAAAGTTATCCGTTTCAATTACCCTTTCTTGTTTCAAGTATACAGTTGCCAGTCTTAGGAAAACGGTATGAATGTCTGAAGGCTCATCCACGTAGGCCAGCGTTCTTTCATAGCAATCACGTGCCTTGTCCAATCGCTGAGTGAGGTAGTGCACATGACCTAGGAGTGCCCACGCGTTTGAGCTCTAGAGTAGAAATGAAAGCGTCAGAAAATTAGTGACAGTAAGTTAGAGCAGTCTTTACGTTGGTTTTACCTTGTGATCAAGTTTCAATGCCTCGTTCAAATCTTTTTCTGCTTTGTCGTAACTCTCATTCTGAATGTGAAGTCTAGCCAACAAGACATGATAGAGGCAGGAGGGACCACTAGTAACTAACTCATGAGCCAAGGCACCTTCCGCAAGCTACAATGTGGATTTGACTTTAAGCTAAGAATAGGTATGGACTTACATGGATGATGGATTTATAGGTTGAATTTACATGGATTTGAATGGTGGATCGGTATGGATTAGATTCAAATCATGGATTTAAGTTTTGGATCGGATGTCACACGGATATGGGTTATTGATGGGATTTAGATGGATTTGAGTTTTCGATTAGATGTACATAGATTTGAGTGTGGACATTGGCAATGACTCAGTCATGTTTACAGCACATTCTTACCGATAATACGCTCACATTCAAAAGGAACTCCGCTGTCTGAAGAAATATACTGACTGGTTGCGGCGGTAATAATCCAGTTACGTTAGCGTCCACCTCTGACGAGGACTCCTCATTGTTTAAATCTACAGCAGTGTGCTCCGATGATTGAGGTGCAGGCGGAGCTGCTAGTGTCAGGCTATTCTTTCGAGACTTGGTAACAGAGCCACGACGTTTAGAGGCTACTGACGTTTCTTGTCCTTCTGCACTTATGATGCTTGCTCTTCGAGAAGCGTTCTTGCTTGCTGCGAAAAAAAGTCAACCAGAGATGACTAATGTTTCAAAAAATTTTCTATTAATCAACGATCTATTGTATTTTCTTCCGACAGACAAAAAGTTTTGCCCACGAATGACCACAGACAATAAGAATTCCCGATTTTTACGACTAGTGTGAACCAGGCTTAAAGTTATAATTTCTTGTCGTTACAATTGTGGTCCAAACTAGAGGATTATCAATTACCAATCTCCTTTCGCTCTTCAGCAATTGGCAAGGGCACTGGTGTGGATTTTGATATTGTATTAGCTCGATTTGCTTCTAGGAACGCTCTTTCAGCACCTATGTCATTCTGAAAACTGTCATAGTAGAGACCTATTTGAACAAAGAAGATAGTTTCGTGTGTGTACAGTAGAATAGTGTGAAAAGACTGCAGGATGAAAACAAGTATAAATAAACAAACAGACAAAATCAGCAAACTAACGAATAAGCAAATGAGCGAGCGGACAAACACAAACCCACCTAAAGTTGTCCATGCTAAAACACTTTTTTCATTCACGCATGTTGCTGCTTCAAAAAACGTTTCTGCTTCTTCATATTTCTCTTGCATAAGCGATACGCAGCCGTTAAGTAACAAACTAAGGACACATGAACAACAGTTTGCACAATTTTCTGAAACGTTTTTCGTCAATTAAAAGGACTAGAAGTTCTTATACTCGATCATCTTAAAAATCTGATTGGCTCTTACCCGTTAAAATGTTTCTGGTTTATCGCAATGGCTTCTCTGAAGCATTCGTCTGCCTAAAATGAACAACAGAAAATGAAAAGTTTTCAATCAAAGCTAAGTCGGGTCGGGGGATCCGTGATGTTTTTCTCGTAATTGAAAATACTCAATATACCTTTGAAATATCTCGCACTAGCAAATTGAATATGCCATAGTCAAGCCAATGTTCCGGCTCGTTCTTGTTTCTTGCTAATCTCTAGATTCAACAAAACCAGTTACTTATTAACAAGGTTATAAACTGATTAAACTGGACTGTAAAATATAAGTAATCATCCCTGATTCACTAACCTCTTGATAGTATTTCGCTGCAAGTTCATAATTCTGATTTTTCTGTATAGAATTGAAAATGAGTGACATTATCTATATACATTACAACACAGATCGAAGTGTATTTTACTTATTTTTTATACCTCGGCTTCTGTAGCAAAGTGTTTCAGCATTTCATTGTCCACAACTGAATCCGGAATGCAAGATTCTTCGTCCACTGACAGTGCCTGAAAGAGTTGATCTCAAATATCAAACAAACATTTGGGGTTGTAATACACAATAGTAGTTTCTATACTTGCCTTAAAATCTATAAAGCTATATTTTTACTATAGTTGGGCTTCCCCAAGCACAAATGAGCGATAGTAGATTGTTACTGTAAAGGTGTAAACATCTGACTTCGACCACTATGCACTGCCCTATGAGGTTTCCGGAACCCAACTATATACCACAGGCATTAAAATTTACTTGTAATAATCAGCATTACGAATACTATCATGCATAACACTCATAGATGTTGTTCTTACTTTATTCAGTCCCTTGTGCATTTCATCAATAAGAAAGACGTAAAGATCGCTGAGAAAAGTTTGCAGTTCTTTCTGGTCAGTGAAGGATGAAGTATGAAAATATTTTTCACGAACTATTTTAATCACAGCATTCTGCAACAAAAGTTTGCAAGGAATAAATTTTCATTGTGTAAGATCAGTGAAGAGCGAATTTACTAAGAGGGAGGATGCAGTATCCCAAAAGCCAGTAAATCAGTTTCTACCCCTGGGTAGTCTAAATGTCCACAAAGGCCTTGAATTAAATGAGAAGAGCTAGGACCTAACGCAAAAAGGCTCGAACAAAGATTTACAGAGCAACAATACACTATTGCGTTGTTTCAGGCACGAAAAAGTTTATCCTTCAAACTTTTGTATTTTTCCGAAACACTTTTACCGGTAAACACGCAATAATTTAAAACACTAAATTCTAAATATTTCATTGCGTGGTTGTTTGTAAGCCGATTCTTATTAGAATTTGAAGTTTCACGTTTGTGCGCGTGCGTATTAAAAACGCGACAGTAAAAAGCAGCTATGAGTCCTTATCATTTGGCGTTTAAAATGGGCTTGTAAGTCATAATACCAAACCTTCATTTGTTCCTTGAAAGCGAAGTATTTCCCACTTGTGTTGAGTTCATAAAGAAAAGCTTTCCTCCTGCACAAAAAAAAACGAACGAAGAACAGAAAATTTTGCAAACAAATTTCTTTTCCTTCGTGAAACGGCGTGATCCTTACCTCGACTCCATGTCTTCATGTGATTCGCCAAGCGAGCCATTTTCAATGTCTGATTCGTTGAGATATCTAAAGAAAAAATATCCACGACAAGTTTAATTCAGTCGAATCGTCGTTACCAAGTCGTAGGTTTTGTAATCCGTACCTAAATTCATCCAACAACAGATTGGCAACGTTTATAATTTGAGCATGGTAATCATCCACTGCCTGAATGGACAATATGAAAAGATTGGAACAAAGGAAAAAGTCTTGAGCCAGCACTTATGACTTCCAGTAAAGGCGAATTATAAAATTGCCCCACCTTTTTTGCTCCACCTGTTTTCTTTGAAAATGCTGGTCGGGGAGGAATGATTTCGGCGACTCTAAAGATTAAAGAAGAGGGATTGAAGTGCAAGATTTTCAAGCAGTATATATATTAGAATTTTCAAGTATATTGAAGGCAGTTGGTGGCGAAGTGGATTGTATACTTACTTTCTAGCGAGTGAAGACGCAGGTCGTTTTGGAACCAAAGGCTTGTCTAGCTCCAGTTTCATTGTGATGAATGTTCTTGATTCAACGTATTGCTGGAAATAGACGAATTAACGAGAGGCGTGCAATTACTCTGCTATAGAACGAGACTAATAGAAAATTCATCGAATTGTTGTTTCTGTACTTCACCTGGCCCTCGGCATCAGTAACTTCGCCTTCAGAAGTGGCCTCTCCTTTTAGTGTTGACATAGAGGGCTATTTTGAAAGATTTGAGATGTTCAACATTGTATACGCCATATGTGGCCATACTTTATACCAATGAATGTTCTAACCCGTACGATACTATGCTAAACTATGGACAGTCGAACCCCTTATTTGTGGACACCTTTTTAATACAGACACCCCTGTACTGTAGAGAACTCCTTATTGTGGATACCTCTCCAATGAGGACATCTCTCTAGTGTGGACACCTATTTCACGTGGACATCTCTCCAATTAGGGAATTTCTCCAATGCGAACACCTTACTAATGTGGACACCACCTCTCTAATGAGGACACGTTTCTACGGTGTGGATACTTCTCCAATGAGGACACCTATCTCGTGTGGACATCTCGCTAATACGCACACCTTTCTAATGCGGATACCTCTCCACGGTGTGAACATCTCTCTCTAGTTTGGACATCTCCAGCACAGGCACTACTTTTATGTGGTTACCTCTTTAATACGGACACCTCTCTAATGAGGACACCTTTCTAATATGAATACCCCTCCAGGGGCGCTGGAAGCAAAGTTCAGGGGCAGCTGTCTAGAAAGGGCACCTTTTTCTACGTATCATTCATTTCGGATGGCAATGTTTGTTTAGAAATGTAGACATGTAAGAATAACAATACAAAATGGATACATACTGTAAATGTGTATCGTGTTTACACGTGATCGGACTTAAATCAGGAGACATCGGATCATTTGTCTCAGGTCTGGGACAGACATTCATTTGTTCAAAGTGTGAAAGACAGTGAAAGGGGCAACTACTTGCCCCCGTCCTGCCCCCGCACTACCTGGGTAATGGGGTCAGCTGCCCCCTCTGCCCCCTCTGCCCCCGTGGTTCCGGCACCCTTGTACCCCTCTAAAGTGGATACCTCCCTAGTACAGACACTGCTATCCGTTATATACCACCATTCCAAACTAACCTTAGTCTTGGAATCTTTCGCAGCAGTTTTACTGGCTGCTACTTTTGCAGGAGCCGATGGCGTCAAATTCCTATTTGCATTACTCGCAATTTGAACTGCTTCGTCCACTAAGTTTCCTTTTCTCTTTGTCCTCTCCAAAACTTCGCTCTCAATATAAGGTCTAACAAGGTATGCCCCCTGGATTTTCTTTATGCCGGGGTAAAGTAGTGGGGCCATGTTGACGTATGCCACGCCATGGAACGTAATATTATGTTCCTCATCGTGAGATTGTTGCTTGCCTTTGCCTTTCGTCACGGTCGGCATCGCGTGCTTCATGATTTCAACAGGCCAGACTCGGTTGTGTGCGATTTTTTCAAGTAAACTAATAATACAGAAGTATGTTGATATGGTTTATACAAGAAAAGGAAAAACATAGGTGTTCAACTGAGTATAAGATGTTGTGGCTGAAAATATTCTAGCAGAATGGATATATAGTTGGAAACTTTTAAAAGAGTTTGGGAAAAGCTTTAGGATTATATGTGAAGATCTCACACAGACGGATATGATAGAATGGATAATTGATGATGGAACTCTAGCACACCATGTTATTAGAACTTCTCAATACTTTTATCAAAAAATCTACTCATTCACGCACACTAGAGGACTATGAAATTCGCTAATTTTGCAATAGCTCAGGCAGTATACCTTTGCGCAGCTTCTGAAGAAAGGAAACATCGTCTTTCCGAGTTCCACGTTACGCGAGGTTTTTCATTCATAGCGTAACGTCTGAAGTTTAAATCCTACATTCAAAGCAAGCCACAATACGATGAAAACTGCACTTCAGACATGGTGCTCTTTTCGTGGAAGAAAAAACATCTCATCGCATAAAACAACGTTTTAATCATGGTGGCTAGTTTCCGTATAGTTCTGAAAAGCACTGTTCAACTATTTTGTAGCAATTCTAAACTTTAGACAACCTAATCAAGTTTAGTATTATCACAAAATATTTTGAACTGTTCTTTCAAGAACAACAGAAAACAGTCACAGTGGTCATAGAGCATTGTTTTACGCGATATTTAAGTTCTCCACCAACGACAAATAACTTTTTTCTATTACTAAAAAACGTACTTCTAGATCTTGCAAATCACCATGTTCCTCCTCGGTGAATCCGTCACGAACGTGACTATGAAAGGAAGAATATTACACGTTCTCGAAAAATCGAAGAAAGACAAATGGCGTTATGTTCAATGGTTGTCTTTCCATGGTCTTTCTGTGCCTGGTTTCCACGTGATCGTAACTGTCGTATATGAAGAATCACGTTATCTCTCAACGGCCAAAATAGTCTATCCCAAGCAACTGTTCTATTTCCGGTGTTTAGAAAGATCGTGACTGTATCTTTACGACAATTACGACAATAAAGAAACCCGGCATACTCGATTGTTTCGGGCAAAAAATTAGTGCAGTCAACTTGTAGCCAACCTTTCGTGGATAAGCAAGTCCAAACCAGAAGATGCCGGTCCAAGGCTCCATTTTCGTCTATGACTAGCTTCCTTTAAATTGGAGCACAACAATTATGATGCGGTGAAATCTAAGAACGTCGTGGTTGAGAGCTTTTCAGCGTCTAACAGACTCATGGAGTTACGCCTCTCAGTTCTCTACTGTACTTTGTCTCAAGCCATATGATTTTATTCTAGGTAGGAAGACTGAAGCATCCTGAAAACAAACCTTTTCTCCTTGTATTCTAAGCAGACCATTTGGTATAACAATCGTGTTCTCTTTCTACAAGATTGATATCAAAATTACGTTTTATCATTGCAACCCAATCCTTCTGAATTTGTAGTAATATACTGTATGGTATCTACTGATCAATGATGTCGGATATCGATTATGTGTGTTATACCTGTGACGTAATAGGCACTGGTAAGCTGACAGTATGAGTGAATGATTGACCTCCGCTCTGCCAGGAGTCTGGTACTGAATATGCACTATTGATGTGCACTGTTAATAAGTTGCTGAAATGATAGCGCTCAAATGTAAATGACAGTACTACTTGTAATCGGTAGGCATTACTGTTGTGCTACTCACGCTACTATATGCTTTACTAAGCTATGCAGACAAGGGATTAGTTGAAACGACTGAGTGCTACGCGGAATAGGAACGAACCAAGCAACCTACATACCTCCCGTCAAGCTCGTGTGGTACTAGCAAAGGTTGATTCACAGAAACCGTCACTTCTACTTCAGGCTAAAGAATTCGCAATGAACACGGTAGTATGGTTAAAATGGCGACTTTCACCAACTCTGCCTGTTTTTAGCTACTGGACGAGCAAGACAGAAATCCCAGAGAGAAAACTCGCAAAAAGAGTAGAACTGTACAATTGAAATCCTTTACCTGCTCAATTTCTGTGCCCAATGAATCAGTAAATGTTGTGTTTATTTGTGATGTGAGAGGTTGCGTTATCGTAAACTCTTTGGTAGACCCTGAAAGGAAAGAAATTAAAACAGGCTGTATCAAACAATGTTTCAGAGACTTTTTACGGTTGGATTGTTGCAATGAAGAGAAGAAAGACGACGTACCTTTTAAAAGTGGAAGCAAATCTACGCAGCATTGTCCAAGAATATTGGTTTTCTCTTCTTTGGACTTTTTGTCTTTTGGTAAAACTTCAGCAATTATCACTTAAGAGAGAACGATGATAAATCACCAAATTTCCGCTAGCTTGGTTTAATGTACGACAGAACAAAATGTGAAGTACAACAAAACGTAAAGTGAACAAAAGTTGGGGAGACAATGACTTTTTAAAATCACAACTTTTCTGGCAGAAAAAAGCTCATTAAAGTTCTTTTTTTTCCAAACTATTAAAACTGTAAGCATTACAATGTATGGCTACTTTGTGATCTTGAAAAGGGAATAGTTCTCTGTTGCCCTTTCCAAAAAAGGTGCTAGTAAACATGTATGCACCTGACGACTTTATTTAACATGTCCGACTCAGCTGATTTGAGTTATGAGGAGGAGATTTGTGCATCTCAATGAGTTATTGTGTGAGATTGATTGCAGTACAAACTGCAAAATAACCATTTTCAAGATACTCGTACCAGCTCCTACCTACGATAGGTTTGTGACAAATGCCATCAAACGAGTTTGGATCATCAAACGAACATTCAAACGATGTTGTAAAGTTGTAGTCGGCAATTCTTGTATCTCTGGTTGTCTCGATTCTTTTTGATTCTCCGAGCGGTGTCTGACCATACTCAACTTTAACAAACGACGAGAACGTCTCGCTTTTGGTTCCTCGCTGTACCGACCAAAGAAAGCATATATGGAGTTCATTTTTTAACAAAAACGCATGATCGCATTATGTTGAAGTGAATTGCTCTAGCAAAAAAGCAGCAAGCCCACGGATTCATTCACTTTTCGAAAACTTATGTACCTACGCTTCTGTAGAATTATGTTTACAACAATGGCATGATTCATTGCTTACTAGTTATTACTTATTTCAAGTATATTAACTGCATTAGTACATGTATTCATTCCAATTAAAAGAACGATAACTCAGCATAATAAGCCAGTAATATGTTTAAAAAGGTTTTCTTGTATGTCGTCGGTCGTCCCTCACTACAAGTTTTACAGCCCGTTTCTACAAATTTCGCGATTCTTACCAAATTAGTACATTTTTTTATTAGCACTTTAACACTTTCTGGAGCCCGTGAAGGTTTTTTATCGTTGTCATCTGACATTCTTGTTTCGTAGATAGCTCGAAAACAATTTTCACAATTTTTAAACTTTTTTTTCCGCCATCTTTGATTACAAGTGGTTGCTAGGTAACTCTATTCATGTTTAAATATGTTGGGGCGAGCTGTGTCGACAATTGTCTCCGAAAAAAATATCTGGATATATTTCGTGACGACACGCAGTGAAAACTTTTCCCGCCCAAAAAGCACCAAAGTCGCGTGGAATATGACAGCAAGTTCAACTTTAAACGTTTGCCTTCTTTCAACCTTGAAAAACGTAAGTTAGACATTTAAATACTTCTTTTTGACAAACTTAGAGTGAAGTTAGAATAGTTGTTTCGTGAAATATTGCTTTCCTTTTATGAATTTGTAATTAGTGTCATTTGAAATTTTGAATATTTAAAATTGCCGACATTTTTGCGAAATATGAATTGTGACGTCTTGTTGTGTGCGTTTTTCCGGGACAAAACACGGTTTTCTTTCGCTCCTCTCGTCTTTTTAAACTGATTGAGTTCATGTTTCATGGTATTTTTGTTAACTCTCAGTTTTAAAATGGGCATACTTGAAAAAATAAGCGAAATTGAGCGGGAAATTGCCCGTACTCAAAAGAACAAAGCTACTGAATATCATTTGGGCACTTTGAAAGCGAAATTGGCTAAATACAGAGCACAATTGTTGGAGCCTACATCCAAATCATCAAAACCTGGTGAAGGTTTTGATGTTATGAAATCAGGTGATGCCAGAGTAGCACTTATCGGTTTCCCTTCAGTGGGAAAGTCCACGCTCTTGAATAAAGTCACAACAACTGAAAGTGAATCTGCTTCGTATGAGTTCACCACCCTCACTTGTATTCCTGGGGTAATTGAGCACCGTGGAGCTAATATCCAATTGCTAGATTTGCCAGGTATTATTGAAGGTGCATCACAAGGCAAGGGCCGGGGTCGCCAAGTCATCGCAGTCGCACGGACAGCAGACATGATTATCATGATGCTAGATGCAACCAAGGGTGATGTCCAGAAAGTTTTGCTTGAAAAGGAACTTGAAACATGCGCTATACGACTGAACTGTAAACGACCTAATATCTATTTTAAGCAGAAAAAAGGGGGTGGCATTGCATTTAATGCAACTTGTACCTTGACTCGTATTAATGAGAAGGTAGTACAGACCATCCTTCATGAGTACAAAATCTTCAACGCTGAAGTCTTGTTTCGAGAGGATTGTGGAATTGATGAGCTCATTGATGTCATTGTTGGCAACCGAGTGTACCTTCCTTGTTTATATGTCTATAATAAAATCGATTGCATATCTTTAGAAGAAGTCGATCGTATTGCTCATCTCAAGCACACTGTGGTCCTCAGCTGTGGCTTAAACCTTAATCTTGATTACCTTCTTGATAAGGTTTGGGAGTATCTTGCTTTGCTTCGAATCTATACAAAGAAGAAGAGTTGCCCTCCAGATTTTGAGGATTGTTTAATTCTTCGACAAGGCGCAACAGTTGAACATGTATGTCATACCATACATCGAAGCATCGTTGATGCTTTCAAGTATGCATTAGTCTGGGGTACAAGCACAAAGTATAGCCCGCAGCGTGTTGGTATAAATCATGTTATGAATGATGAAGATGTTATACAAATTATGAAGAAATGAAATTCAAAGCATGTGGTTACTATTTTGTTGAGGATTGATTGTTAAGAAGAGAAACAGATGTCGAGGTTAAAATTGCATTTGAATAAATTGTTTTTATGTAATTTTAGTTTGTGCAGAATTTTTTGTGTATGTTGCCTTTTCATATTGTATCTCTCTGATCATGTCACATCTTTGAGTTTATTGTATGACAAATGAAGTATTAGAAAGGTATATTAAGAGTTTTGACTGAATGATTAAGGATCAATGAACTTTCAAAGTAGTAAAGCGTTTGGTATTGGAAAAAGTACCATTAAAACTGTTGGATGATACTTGACTGCATGATATAAGTAGGGACACTGTCACAAGTGGTCGACAAAAAGTAAAAAAGCATGAAAAAAATATTGCTGTTAATAAACAAGATAAACTTTTATTTCAAATCTATATAACTTTTGCATTCTAAAATACATTAAAATATAATATATCTTTGTATATTAATCTTTGTTAAATGTCAACTTCGCTTTTTTACAGTTCAGCCGTATTTATAGATCAAAATTGACCCGATTCTGTTCAACAAGTCCATGAATTTTGCTCACTAATTTATAAAAAATATTATGAAACACTGATATAATAAATACTCCATACATTTTACAGCGTTTAAGTGTATATCAAAATAGATGTAGCCTTTACAATTTTTATAATTAAGTTGCTTGAAAGATTCTTCAATATTATTTTCTTCATATTTATGCTTTTGTAAACTAGAAGATAATGTTCATGATTAAGCATTGCCTAATGGTGCAAACGTTTTAGAAAAGTTTGTAAATTATATACGTCAGAGTCAAGGAGGGAAGAGCAGAGACGTGTTATAGCCTGCCAATTCTTTGTCCACATTGGCCACAGAAGTTATTGCCTTGTACGAGCTTTCGCCCGCAATTTGTGCAAAACTTGTGACGTTGATCCTCTTCGTTTTCGCTGTCATCGCTTTTTGGGCTTGCTGTGTCTCGTAGCGCCAGTGGTAAAGGACTAGGATCAACTGGGTAAACACGTGACGTGAGCTGAATATTAGGTACAATACGATCTCCGTTCCTGGGAGTTAAATAGAAAGTTGTACGAGGCAAATCAGGTCTTCTCGCAGCATCAGAGTCTTCAGATCTCGTGGTTTCTGGAGGACGAAATGCTGACAACATACTCTCCCGTCGTTCATCTGCGAGGATACTCAGTGGGGGAGGGGCTGGTAACATTGGCACTGGATATGTGTTTTGATTGTCTAATATAAACTCAATAGCTTGCACCACATTACCACCGCAACCACGATATATCTTCTCAAGAACCGTACGATTATGAGTTGGAAATGATTTACAAAGCACTGTCATCGGATCTGGTCGAAGGCGTTTGTTAGGCGAGTTTACGCCGTTTGCTTCCGACATTCTAGCGAGGCTCGTTGGACTGACGCACACTCCCGAATCTTCGCTTCGCGGTCGTTTGCTGTTCGGTGACGTGCATAAGCGGTTTCGAACTCGTTCCAAGTAGCTGTGTTCTAGTTCGTCCGTATCAGGCTTTTCTTGTTTTATCACGGTCCCGCTCGGGGGGCTGGGCAGAGCTTCTGCATAAGTCTGGTCGCATTTGTCATCAGAAGATGTCGGCTCTTCACATTCGGGCGATTCTACAAAAAGAAAGAGAAGGGATTTGTTAAAATTCGATCGTGGAAACTTTGAAATGTGCTGGAATGCACGGTTATTGACTTAACGATCAGTTCATTGTCTTGTCATGTCTGGAAACCTTGACGACCTAGGGCCAGTTGTACGAAGACCGTTTGACTTCAATCGTGGACAAGCCAAGATTTAAAAACACTTCTTACTTTTTTGTCTAGTAAATCTTTTAAATTGAACGTTATGTGTCGAAACTGTAATTAGGTTCACAAGTAGCTACTGTATTTAGTTAAAAACTTTCAGTTTGGTTGTGCGAGGATAACTGAGTTCTATTTTGAGCTTATCACGCTTCGCACAACCGACCCCTAAACACCTACGAAGATGAAGTTTCTGTATAAGAAGAAGAGATAATGCAATTCATGTTTGCATATTACTCAAGTTGTACTTACCATTCGTCGCACTGTTTCCTAATGCTGTAGACGGAGGGACGATGTATGAATGCCTCTGTAAAACTGTTTGTCTCTCGTACTCCTGATTTTCCATTCGATACCCCACTTCACCCGAGCTTTTCCTCGCTTGATCTTTTCGCTGTTGACGCAGTTGGGCCACACGTGCCGCAGTGATTCGTTGTCGCTCGGCTACTAGTAAACATTTCGAGCACGTGCAGTCTTTCCATTTGCAGTAAGGTTTGTGGCCTTTGAGCCACGCCACAGCACCGTGGTTACGACATCGGGCGCACTTCGGAGTTCGATGATATGCCGGGTCGCTAGGCGACGGTGGACCGCTGTCGTCATTTTCATTTGTCTCATTGTTCATGCTAGACAAAAAAAAACCGATTGTAATATATATTATATACTAGAAATAAGTGGGAGAATTGAGTTAAAAATGTCACGTATTTCGTATGCTGAACTAAATGCCATAAACTTTGATTGTGGGTTGGACTCACGAAAAGTCTGAACGTTTCATATACGTTTATTAATTAAGCTACAATCAAAACAGTTCCTAGCTCTAGGCTATAATTATATCTAAGCCATGTTTACTCAGAGAAATTTATAACTATACTTCGTGTTTTCCCCCAGTACGAAAATGACTTGGTTATAGATGAAAACTCAGTAAACTGTCGACTTGTATGCTCTCGTATTTTTCTATTCAGAGAGCCTCTTTTCATTTGAAGTGTTTTTGTTTTTAATGATAGTTGGAATTTTCAGGAAAATTATTTACGTAAAAACTACGCAAACCAGTTTTCCTGACGCTTCCTTTATCCACACTTTGTTAATGCAATATTTGGCCAAAAGAATCGATTTTAATTTGAAAATACATTTTTCACCGTTATTATAGATAAGATAACAGAGATATTTCTAGCAGTTTCTGGTAATTTTTCACAGTGTATCAAATCTAGAAGGCTGTTTTGTGGTTGTTTCGAATGCAACAATGAAAAAAATGTTCCAGTGGTTTCTGCCTCATTGTAAAAAAAAAATTTCTCCGTAGAGTTGTTAGCATGATGTATTGTAAAAATATGATGCCTAAATTTGTTTTTGCATTTGAAAATACTTAACGTTAAAATATAACTTTTTTCACAAGCTAGACTAGTATTTCAGAGTAACTGTTCTTCAAGATTAAGTGATATGTCTTGAGGGGGGTCTTTTCGCATCGTTCCTCGTGTTGACCCTTTTAAACTGCCACGTAGTTCGTGGTATAGGCGTTCCGCACAGTTGTGGTTAATAGAAACATCTAGCTTATTTTCTCAGGCAGATCTATTGTAATGCCAGCTGTGAAGGTGCACTAAAGCACATTTAATCAGCTTGCAATAAGACTATACGTTGCTAATCTTTGAATTGCCACCAGGATTTGATGGAAATTAAGAAAAAAATCCTCCTATAATGAAATACAGTATGGGATCTTTTGACATTTTACATTGAATTCATTTGACTTGATTTGGACGCTTTCACTGAACATATATTTATACAAGCAAGTGCAGAGTGTTACTAATTGATACAAGCGATTGCATAATTTTCTTTCGAATTTGAAGCATAACATATGCATAGTGTAAGTCGAGAAAGACCCACCTTTTCAGTAGCAATCATGTATTTATATAACGTCGTAACAATAATAGAATTGAATTTGTACTTATCGCAGCAATGCATGGAGTTCTTTCTCGTTTTCCATGAGAAAATATTGGTCAGTGACTATACGACATACTATATAAGGATATCCAAACTACGTATCCTTCTCGTGCACTTCAGAGGGTTACGCTCGGTTAAACTATTTTCCTTGAAAATTGAATATTTTACTTTTCCTGTGGGAGAATTAGATACTTTACAGAAATCTCTTACTGTGCCAAATTTGTTCGTTCGCACGATTTGACTTCCAATTTCGACACAGTCACACGTGAGTATCGTGTGACTTCTACCTCGAGTGTACAATACACGTTTTTCCGGGTACACTAGTTTTGTCGTCATGTGGCAGTGATGGTTACAACAGATAGTGGTCATTATGAAGTTACGATGAAAAGATCATGTTTAAGCACTCTATTCATTATACATCAGTTGTCATCGCATAACACGGTAGAATCTGGGTGTGTTTCAAACAGCGACTGGCGGCCACTTTTATACTCTTATAAGCGCAAACTAGTCCAAAGTAATTTTGCTTGTTTACTTATATTTTACCACGTTCAAGACTATACCACTACATGTATGAATGTCGTGATTTTCTCATAACTGCCAATTGAGCACTTTAATTATACTGTCGTCCGATGGTAGAATTTTGCGAAAAGAATATGATCTTTGATCTATGAACTGACTGCATAGACAGTTCACAGCCTCTAGGCATCTCGTTAAAATACTGCTGAGACCTTTGTCGTAATCATCTAGATTTTATTGTTGATATGTCATGGCTATATGAAACTATTACTCGACTAGAAACATCTCTACAGTATTATTATTCGGTCCGTTACACGAAAGAAATCGCGGGTTTTTTGTTAATCATACCATCAATATATGCAGATGCACGTGCTTGTTGCACAATTTTTGCAATATCTCATGTTGTTGGTATAGTATAGGGAAGCAATTCAGAGGTTACGTATTCAAGAAAAGGGATGTACTTTTTTCTATAAACAATTGTTTATTTGTACTATACGCAGGAAATGGTGAATGAAAGTTCACGCAAGTGTCATACATGCGTGCATGGCGACTCGTTTGAAATACTTTATATAATAGATTGTACATTTCGAAATATCAACGGAACATTTTTTTCTCACAATTTAATGACAAATGTGCGTGGATGTATAAGATACATTACATGCACAAATATGTTTCACTGCTTCACATTGTACACAAAAGTAACCCAAACGAGTAACGCAACTTCATACTTAAAAAATACTGTAAAATTTCGTTTAATTTTGGTGGCTTAGCTAGTAGTAAAATTTA
Source organism: Phenganax stokvisi (assembly GCA_025400075.2). Taxonomy (NCBI): domain Eukaryota; kingdom Metazoa; phylum Cnidaria; class Anthozoa; order Malacalcyonacea; family Clavulariidae; genus Phenganax; species Phenganax stokvisi. Next base: position 17,090 of record JAODVQ020037823.1, read on the forward strand.
AAAAAACTGAAATCGACATTTCTTAGTCATCTACAGTAGACGGCAGACTTATGCTGTACGTACTTTACGTTTTATGTAGCTGGTAAGCATATATTGCATACTAGCTACTGCGCAAAGACCAAGACAAATATTTCGAAAAATCAAAATTTCAACACTTTTCTTTAATTAATTTCCTCATTTTCATACCTTGCTATTCCTGTTGATGTAGCCTCCTCAATCATAGCTATTCACTTTTGAAGTTTCTCAAAATGATCAAACGGTTGTGTATGGCCTTTCTTGCTCAATATTATACTTATATATTAGGTAACCTTTGGATTATTGACACTTTGTTTGAACTCACTTTCTGAACTTTGCTCTCCTAGTATGGCAAATTGGTATGGAGATTTTCCCACTTAAACCCAACGCTTCCCAATGTTGAATGATAATGACTAATATCGCCCAAATTCACCTTATATAGAATGGCATTACCCATTATGATTGGCCTACCGCACCAAATCAACTGGAACCCGGAACAATCTAGACGAGGACTCACTTGATGTCGTTGAATAAATTAAGGTCAGCAGTATTGTAATTGTACATATTTTGTAATCACAACGTCATCAAACTATGTGCATTCGTCATCCTTGCCACAAATTGCTTTCAATCACAATATTTGTAATGTAATGGTATACGCCCATGTAATGCTTATTTCTATCGGTATTTCGTAACGACACCTCATTTGCACCAAATATGATCGCATGCAACAAGTATTAATTTCGATATTTTCTCGAAACATGGCGAATCGTGATTTAAAAACTCCTCCAAGTCCCAACTATTTCTATCATATATATATCACAAAAATATGAAATTTTGACTGTAGTTTTAGCAAAGCCTTTAGCACAGAGCATTTTTCATGTTACAACTAATTATTGTAGCTATTCTATATATCACGAATACGAAGGTATCTATAAAGTAACGTGAACAGCTATACAATCCTACATATCCATGGTCAAAATAGTGATCAATAAGTCAAGGAACAATTGTTATTAGTATAGCTGCGGACTGTTTTCTGACAAAGCAAATTTTCTTTCAAAACATATGAATTATTGATTCTCTCAACGCAATTGCGAAATACAAAAAGAAAATTGCGAACTCATTGGCAGCTGTTTCTGTGCAGCAAAATATTTATGAAGTAAATTCGGCTCTACTACAAAATATTACTAAACTTACTGTAGTCGAGGTGCCACTGTAGTCATGGAATGCGTTTCCTATTTTCTATTTTCAAGAATTACCATAGCTATGAATATCCGAGATATTATAAAGAGCTAATGGTAATGCTTGTCTTTTCACACAAGCCATTAATCACGAAGTTATCTGTTGTACATAGGAGTGGAGTTTGTTGTATATCCTCGTTCATTGTTACACGTTATGCTAATCATACAAAATAGTATGTCATATTACCCTATATAGTATTTAAACTTTTAGCCGAGACTTAATTCTTCATGCTTTGAAGATGTACTTTTCCTAATGACGTAAGTCGTATTATACTCGGCATAAACGTGTCTTAAAATGTAATCATAATGGATTGCAAGCATTCTTTGTTTGCCTCACGCCTCGGTTTGCCCACATAGCAATATTTTGTTAAACAAAAGCTCTTCCCAATGCCACCTTCGTTGAACCTAATTCTCAACTTAATTATATATTGGCTGGGTAGTTGCTACACGTAATCCATAACCGCTTTAGTTTTCTTTTATCGTTTTCGATTTTTGAATGAAATTCGTCAATGTCTGGTCAGGTGAAGTGGGGGTGTGGATCTCTTTCGTATTCTATTGAATTGTAAAAGGTTAGCGTGACCGCGAATAAGTGCGTGGTGTAACAAGTGGACTTGTATTGTACTCTATGTAATAGTCTTGACGCTTCGCTCTGTATTGTGCTTGCAGTAGCTGCATGCGTCATATTCACGCGTAAAATGCACTGTTGTAAAATATGTATATATGAATTTTATATGAGCTAAGGTTTCACAACTCGCCCAGAAAATTTTCATTTCTGTACTTTGCTTCGAGGTTTCATTTTGTTTATTATATGTATAGTCATAAAGTAGATGGTTTATTCTTGCAACATTTTCTATTGATAACTGTAGGCTAACTTCTTTTACGTTGCATGATATGAACATTTTTGTCGTACTGATCCGCACCTTAGCAAATTGACTCAATGCCCCATGGTCGTAACAAAAGTTTGTTCAGTTAAAGCCGAATTATTTTGTTCAGTTGAAGCCGAATTATTTTTTTTTGGTGACTTGCGTAACTGTAGGCTCATAAAGTGTCTCACCGTGCAATCTAGCACTAATATAAGTTTCATTGGCCGAAGTACTAGATTCCGTCAAAAAATAAGTCAAATATTTTGCAATGTGCCACCATATAATTTTATATAGTAACTATTCAGCTTTATTTTAGGAATTCCTTTGTATATTTAAAATACATTGTACAATTGTGGGAATATTTTCATGTGGGTAAAAAAATGATGAACGCCTAACGACAATGTAATGCGTCACCACGCAAAAAGTTTAAGTTGTACCATTCACGTTTGTGCTGTGTGAGTTCACAAAAACGTTTTTGAGTTGCAGAGTTCTATTTTAGAAACTGTATGCCCACGCTCACAGTGTTATTATTGTAGCGTATAGAAACATTGTGTTCGTGGCTCTTTGTGGCTGCCTAAGAATAGCTAGTGAGTGAATGATCGAATTCAAGTAAAGCGAAACGTTAAAAATATTAGGGAGTTTTCGTTTCACGTTTACGGCAAACCGCTAACCTCAAACGGCACACTTCAGAATGCATTT
>JAODVQ020037928.1:5914-43899 GCA_025400075.2 Phenganax stokvisi
TGCGACAGTATGTTTACTTCAGCTATAATGTAACAAGGATGAGCTCAAATAATACTAATTTCTACAAGCGATTCCACAAAATGCAATTTAATAATTTGCTAAAGGATAATATTCTACAGTTTGATGAACGTCAAGTTTCGTCTATAAATTTGATATACGCAATCGAAATTGACTGCATCGAGAACCCAAACACTAACAAAAAAAAATAGTGACTTGTGTATCTGATTATAATTGAGAAAACATGAGGTGTTTGTTTCAATGAAAGAAGATTGGCAGACATATTTAACATTCAGGCAACTCAAACATCGTTTATATGTACGTCCGAACGACACACCATACAAGAGACCTCTTAATTGTCTTGGACCTTGGATTCGTTAACTATGAACATACACGAAAAGATTATACTTGGACGAATTAAACGATGCAGAGAGACCAAGTTAAACGAACGTAATGAAAACAAAAACAGAATGATCAAGGCTGATTTTTGTCCATCTATAATCCGCACTTAATCCAGCATCTTCAATTCTTTCAGACGTTATAGGTCGTCTTCTAATATAAATGCTTTCATTTCCACCGGTCAGGTCCATTATTCGTGGTGGTTGAATACTGTGGTGAAGGCAATTTATTAAAATATCTTCAGAAGAACCAAGTTTCAACGAAACCAAAACAAGAATACGTAAATATATTTCCTAAAGCATCAAAACCTGGCATTCAATATGAATGGAAACTACAAAAGGCATTGGAAATATGTCACGGGATGGCACATTTGGCTAAATTCAAGGTAAATGTAAAAAGTGTTGTGAAACAAAAGCACATTTGTGAACTTTTGAACCCACCACAATGTCAATAAAAAGATGGCTGAATATTAAATTGGTTCTACCAAAATTTTTTGTATTCTTAACCAGCTTAAATTGATATTTTGACATGAATGTATGACCTTGCTGGCCCGTGCACAATCGACAGAGAGATAACAAAGTTGCCACAGTCCGTGTTTTCAAAGCAATTTCTAGTGGTGTCGAAAAAGCTCTTGACAAAAGTTTCATTAGAGAACATTTACACGACGCAAACGCAATGGTAGTTTGCTTGATGCAATAATGCTTTCCTTTTCTTCAGATAATCCACAGGGATGTAGCCGCGAGGAATGTGTTGTTAGATGAGAATTGGACGGCGAAGATTTCTGATTTTGGAATGGCAAGAGACATTTACGTGAAGCAAATCTACCGCAAAGATACCGAGGTAATGTACCACACAAACACATGATGCAAAAACATTGAAACAGCAATGAATTTGACGCCTATTTCCGACATACTGAGTATACTATTAAAAATCCCTACCTTAGCAGTATAAACAAACAAAGTTACAATATAACCTTTTTGATGCAACCTGCTAGCAAAAAAATGATGTGCAAGTTTTTCGCTTCGTTGCAGTACGCAACAGCACTTACAGCAGCATATTTGGAACACTCTGTGGCATAGTACCTTCCTTTCTATAATTTAATAATTATTGTCCAAACTATGTTTCTAAGTGCTATTCGCACAATTTTAATAATATCGTATTTATGTAGGGCTTTCTACCGGTGCGCTGGATGGCGATTGAATCGTTGGAGTCGTTTATCTACACAACACATAGTGATGTGTAAGTATACACAACGTATATTATATCAAAGGTTCTCAGGAATTTTATATGAAATTTTGAGAATTAGCTTCCTATTTGCCGGTGAAGCGCTACTGTTCCCAAAAAACGTTAAAGAAATATAAATAAAGAATAAAATAACCATTGCCATTGAAGCATTTGATGTTTTCGTAACGCAACATATAGCTCCCAAAATTCACAAGACGAGCCATCCAAATGTGTGTTCACCATAAACATGCTATCTTTTGTGTATTTTATAGTTGGTCCTTTGGTATTCTTCTGTGGGAAATCGTTACTGACGGTATGTTATTGATTTTATCACTATAAAGGTCCAGACACACCGGACGCGATTTTCATTCAATTGTAACTTTGATTCTAGTTGAGATTCTCCAGATTCGAGAGCTTAAGCTTTGCGTTCAACGGCAAACGTCAGACGCCAGGCCAAAAAAAGTTGGTAATGATAAAGACAGGAAGGGAAAGATAGTTAGTTATGTTAGCACGGGACGTTAAAATTAAACTGTTTGGCAAAAAATGGAAAATCCAAAAAGAAGAGAGGCGAAAAGAGTCCGCCAAGAAAAACGGCTCTGCCGTTTGCCGTAGCTTTCGAACGCGAAGCTTAAACTAACTATTCAAAGGCAATATTATTTCTTGATTTGTTTAGCCTACATATCAAGCGTTTTTGAAACGCTCGCACCCATATTTACGAAATGTTTGCTGTATAACATGTAACCAACTTTTACAAACAAATACTGGAATAAAATTTTCCACTGCAGGTCGTGTTCCATATAATAATATTCTCGACCACACGCAACTCTTGACCTATATAAAATCTGGAAAAATCATGAAAAGGCCAAGGAATTGTCCAAAAGATTTGTAAGTAAAGAGACTGATTGAATTACTTACAGTCATACGTATTAGTAACTCTAAAGGTGGTTTTCCACCACGCGAATCGAAATTTCGTTTTGTTTTTGAACGATGGAGTGGAGCATATAGCCAGGGTACGGAAACAGAAACATCGTTTCGATCAAAACACTTCGCGTCGTGGATAAGTCAGAAAGGCAAAAATATGTCTAATTTGATTTGTATTGCACTATTTATACAAAATATCTCAATTTTTTTTATAGGTACCACATTATGGAGAAATGTTGGGCGACAAATGCACGTGATCGACCGTCATTCGAAACTCTCAGCGACGCTTTAGAGGTGCTTTATGAGGACGAACTCCACAAGGTATATATAAATTTACATATATAAAAATTTGCATATATAAATTTACATGGTGTTTCCACAAAACTGTACATTATAAAAAAAAAAAGGTACGATTATTCATTCGGATAAGAATTTACTTTTTATCACTTCAAGAATAAAACCCATTTTTAAAATATGAATCTTGCCAGAATGGAACCAAACAATTTTCCAAAATGCAATTATATCTACACCCTCCGAATCCTGCGAAAGGAATTCGGAGCTCTGCAATATGCGTCAAACTTAAGTCCAATAACTAGAATGCCACATTGACAAGAAGACTAATTTTTTGTGAATGACAAAAGCCTCTGCAGAATTTGTTTACTTGAATTTGCCTTACAAGTATTCATTCCCTTTATTCTCCTCATAGGATGACGCATTACCACAAAGGATCTTTCGTAAATTCAGCAGCCGACGAAAAAGGCGTAAACATGACGAAGAAGAGGGCAATTTAGGCGGAAAAACACGCGCCCACAAAACCATCAGCAATAACTCGGGAACGAAAATTGAAAAAATCGAAGAAGAACATTTGAATCCGAAATCTGAAAAACCAGATCGAAACGAGAAATCGGGAGACGATGAAATTAAAATGAAGGTCTTGGAACCAAACAATGTGAACAATATATTTGAGAACAAGGGCTACGAGAGGTCGGGTAGCGCGACTTCGGAAAACCCTCGTGAGCAGCTGTCAAACGAGAACAGTGAATTGGGCACTATTTCAGAAACGCCTTTTGGTAGCCAAACGGAAGAAAGACAAGAGGCTAGTAATGATACCATAGTTGATACTGAAGATAGAACTTTATTAGACGTGGATGAAAGGCCCGCTCCGCCATTAAGAAGACATGAGAAGGAAGCAAGAGCGCCTATAGCATTAGAGGAAAACGATGACATTTCTGGTATAGGTGAAGTCTAAAAGTCCTCAGAGAATCATCCAACGTCTCCTCCACCGGGGTCAATTGTTAAATAATGGATTAATGTTAACTCTGGGTCAAAATTCAATCAGCTGTATACTTTTCACATTTCTATTTCAAAAGCAGCCGGCTTTGCAAATTAAGACTACTATTGATGCAGACAAAATCTATAGAAAAGTAGTTCAAAGTATACAAAGACACATTCAAAAAGTTTACTTCAACATGTTGTTAACCCAGGGTTAGCTAACTTTGCTTTTAAACAATGGGCCTCCGTTTGTTAGTATTATAAAAAACTTAGACATCTGGGGCCGGTTGTTCGAAACGTGCATATAGCGCTATCCATTAGATAGTAAAATTTTCAACATTCATAAAATTGGACAAAAAATGTCGAAACTTCCATTTTGGACAACGATATATATATTAGAGACTTTAATCTATCGGTATTAGTCGTAATTTTATGTTATAACGATCAATGTAAAATGTTAGGACGGCTACAAAAAGTCACTATTCAGAGGATAGCGCTACATGCCTTTCGAACAACAGCCCCTGTATAATAACGTAAATGGGTCGCTCAACAACGAAAAAACGCAGTAATTTGTTCCCTGTACATATGTCTCCGTAAAACGCCGAATATTTTGCTCCAGACCATAGTTATTGTGTTTGGCATTGTCGTACACACAAGCCAGGCAGCTCGTCAAGAAACTTGTCAAGAAAATCTTGTTCGTCGTACACACAAAGAGGAAATCTTCTCAAGACACTTTTCAAGGAAAACTTGTTTGGCGTACACACGAGCAAGTGAACTCGTCAAGATTCTTGTCGAGGAAAACTGGTTCGTTGTACACATGAGCAATTAAGCTCGTAACGAAGTTTGTGAAGGAAAACTTGTTTGTCGTACTGACTTGTGGACAAGAGCAAGTGAACTCGTAAAGAAACCTCTCATCGTCTTTCAAGCTCACCCTTTCAATTAGCCCCCCCCCCCCAACGAATCCAAAAAAAATTAATAAGCTGCAACCCTTTGGGTGGTTCCCACCTCTCTGTAAAAAGTTTCTGAGAAAGTTAGATTTGTGTGTTTGAGTTCTCCCGTTTTTCTTGTAAAGTCCATGTTGGAATAAAACAATGATTGTTTCAACTAATATTTATGAATATAACATGAAGATTTATGAAGCTCCCTCTTCAAATAAGCCAAACTCAAAAGTTTGCGCAGAAATTAAAGCCCTTGGGGGGAACAAAATAAAGAAATTACAGTACCAGTGTAGATAAGCCTTGACAAGTTACCAATATTTTTGTTGAATTTATAAAAATTATTGCATAAAGTGTCAACAAGCCAATCACGATAGATTACTATTTTTTGGTTACTTCTATACGTGACTGAACAAGATCTCGGTTTCGATTAGCAGACGCGCTGTACTTATAAGTGTCAGCAAGCAGGCCACGGGTTATAGCGGTTTCCTCCTACAGAGAGAGTTGACAACAGTTCACGCCGCCAGGTAATTAAACCATTTATCGTGTACTTATCAATTACCAATATCTTGAAATATTTCAAAATACTAGTTAGTGCTTTTGAAAATATTCGCAGCTACAGTAGAGTTTTCTCCACTTTCAAAATACTGATTAAACAAGTACTTCTTTCGAGTCGTCATGAATTATCAACGAGTTTCGAAACGTCACGCACATCTGTTTGTCTGACTTTTTAACAGCGGGAGACCAAACAACCATTCAAATACGCACAAAACTGTAATGTATGCAGCTATTTGACAAAACAATTAAGGCAGACGAATTGGCTGTTTGTGTGGCAAATAAAGCTTAGACATGGCTTAGAGCGTCTCATTTTGGTCTAACAACAATTCGTAAGGGGAAAAGGACTTTGAAGGTAAGCCTTGAAAATCGTTTGATGTAACTTAGATCGTGACAGCGATGATAATATCTTTAAAGTCAATGAACATTAATTACTTCAGCCGTATAATGCCTTGCTTAGGTAAACCAAAGCTACTGATCTCACGAAATCTAATCACGAAAACTCGAATTTTTACGCATTTAATTCATTTTATTTAAACCAAATTTAGTACTTTTTCCCTAGTTTTTGAAGAATTAAGCAACAAAAAAGTACGTTGACTTCTTGACTTTTTGATCACGATTATCACAATACGAATGACTCCATTTGATTCCGAAATCCAAATGCTAGCATCTTCACAAAAGTTACATAAACGAGAGTAACTTTATCACTTTCCACACTTTTTGTAGCACTAGACTACAGAATGCGTATGTAGTTGTAACAATGATTCGAAAAAGATTTAGATCAAGCCTCCACGGGCGAGCGGTTTTGTTGTTGACAACTATTTAATTGTTGTCGACTACCAAAAGTTGTCGACAACTAAAATTGACGTCTGTGAAGTTAGTCATCGCGACAACTAAACTGTCGACTTTTAGTTGTCGACAACTAATTGTAAACGACAAGCTAAATTTTCACGTGTGTGAATGCTACAATCTTTCCAAATAGTTGTTGACAACTTTTAATAATCGACATCGAACAGTCGTCGACAACAAAAGACAGAGATCGTCTGTGGGGGCTCTTAAACACTATTACAATACTCAGATATTTAGAATCATATTTATGATTGACGATCACGAGCCTTCATTACGCTCCACCGACGTTTTTTCAACATATCAAATATTCTTCACCAATTAACTTCTCTCTAGAGTAGAGACTGCTGCCCAGGGGCCGGTTGTATAAAATCGTTGTTAAAGTTAACTATAGTTAATTAAGTATGAATATCAACTAACCAGAATCGCCTATTCAAGATTTAACTACTCTTCAACCACAAAACTGTAGTTAGTACGTATTTAAAAGTTTTATACAACCAGCCCCAGTTCCACGTTTTGACACGCTTGCATAAAAATGTGAAAATTTATTTTGTAATAAACCAATCTTATATATCAAGAAAAAGAATTGTCTAGAATTCAGACTTTTCAATGATGATGTGTCTGATATGGGTGAATATGGGTGTATTTTTTGAAAGTATAAGACTCTGAAGGATCTTAAATATAACGCGCACTGACAAGAAGGGGCCTTAAAAGTTTTGAAGTTTCGACATCAGACGACGACAAGATTGCATGCGAGTTGTTAGATATGCTCGAGTCAATGCACGACTTCATCTTGCAATGCAATGCTATGAAATATTATATTCAAGTTAAAATTTAGTTGAAACAATTATAAAACATTGACTATGAATGTTTGGAGCGATATCCGTGTATCCCTCCGTAAAATTTCGTACACCTTCGAAAAAATCTTTGAGGAAATCTTAAAAAACTTTAAATCTTATCATCTTACGATAACCTTACAGTCTTTAAGGTTTTGAAATCTTCCAGAAATCTTAGAAATCTCAATAAAATACAATAAATCTTGGAATATCATCTCATTAAAATCTTAACAAGTCTTCGAAGTCACTCAAGTTTTAGAAAAATCTCAAGATCTGTAAAAAAGTCTTGGGATTTTTTAAATAATCTCGTATACTATTTTTCGAGTGATACCCCCTTAAGCCCGTTCTCCACCACGCCAATTTTTTCGAGCAAAAAATAAATCCAACAACCTGATTGGCTAGCAAAATAATTTGCCGCGAAAAAGTCGAAAACGAGCCAATCACGTTGCCAGATTTATCTTTCGCGCGAACAAATTCGCGTAGTGGAGAACGGGCTTTAGTTTGGGATGTCCATAGCGCTTTAGTCCAAAACAATTCTTCATTGCCATCTCTCGCTTCGTGTTACAAAATCAATTTCAACGAGAAACAGCGATGTTTTTGGTTCTTGTTTTTTAAAGGGCTTTACATGACGAATGATTCTAATACGCAAAAGATATCTTACAGACGCATCCGTTTTGACGTGTGACAAACCAAACTTCCGTATACAATCGCACCAAATTAGTTTGTTACCGAGGGTAAAAAACTTTTCTATTCCGCTCTTAACCCACATATTTCCATGACATTATCAAGTCAACGTCGCTTTTACAAAACATAAGGATCGATATTTAGGATAAGGATTGATAAGGATCGATATTAAAGATAAAAAATAAGGATCGATATTAATTAAGTATTAAAAACAGTCTTGCAGTATTTCAAATCTGTTGTCTACAAAAGTATACAGTGAACAGAAGAAGCAATCCCAATTTTATCAAACAACCCAGGTGAATTTTTGTCCTTATATATTTCAGCAAAGACAAAGGATGTTAACAACACCAGCGGTGTTCGTCATTATATTTTTGTGCCAGGTCAAGTGGGTCTGCTGTGGGCAAGCGACAGGTGAAGTTAGTGTAGATACAGAAATCTTTTCCACAGAGTAAAAACTGTCTGTAGACCACCCAACAGTGATAAATTTTTCGTTAATTCTCGAGGTACTACTAGCTTGCGTGTATGTCAAAAGTTAAGAACTGTTTATGAGAGCTAATAATTACGTGATGTGCACATCACAAACACATTTGCCGAGTTTTATCTGATGAAAAGTTTTACTGCTTAGTGGGGGTGTACGAAATTCCTTGTCATGTGTTTTTCGCCGACAAATTTTATTTGAAAGAGAGCTCAAGCAAGCAGCGTTTTTGACAACACGAACGTTGACTGGAAGTAAAGTTGATCTTTTTCACCAATCTCCGTGCTTGACCCAGTCCACTGACGTTTCTCATGCCGTTTGTGTTGTCAAAAACGTCGCTTGCTTTAAGCTCTCCAACATTAGTTTGAGGATACACCACATATGTTTATTATTGCAAAGCTGTCGATCCGTTAACCCAGGCCTTCATCAATGTGCAACACTAGTTGCACTTCATTAGTTGCACTGATGCCGGAAGGCATGGGTTAACGGACCGAAACCTGGGCCGTTTGTTCAAAGCTGGATTAGCGTTAACCCTGGGTCAAAATTAGACCAGCAGTTTGGTTTGTGCATTTCTGTATGTCCATTTGTTTCAAAAACTTCACAAATAAAAATATCTTTTTGTATAGATTAGCTTTGTAGAAAAATTTTTTTTCAAGTTTGTAAAAAAGCAGTTAATAGTTTTACTTCAAACTTTTCCTTAACCCCGGTTTAAGGCCTCTGACCTTTAGGTAACTTATAGGTCAGAGAACCCCACTTTGAACAACTGGCCCCCGATGACTGCCTAGCGTGTGAAAGTTGAAGCAGCAGTCCATAATAAATATTATTATCAAATCTCTTTTAGTTCCGCACGAAGTCTGCAAGAGATATGTGAAAATAATCTATACAAAAAAAACCCCAAACTTGATGGTCGATGACGAAACATTTATAGACGAAGAAAACTTACTCTCGCTGATAAGACAACATGACACTTTCCTATCGTCAGAATGCAATAATACGCTAGCTTTCTCGGTTAATCGGACATTGCATCGTCAAGGCAACACTTTAGCAGAATATAGAGTTACAATACAAATGAAACAAGGAGCTAATCTCAGTTCGCTAAGTAAGGATGCGGAAAAAATTATCCTAGATGACTGTCGAGTAAACGTTCGAAATATTTTGCTCGATTTGGCTCTTAATGATAAACTTTTCTCGACTGCAACCGGTTTTACTGCTTTTAATCTCACCGATTATGAAGTCAACGACGTCGATGGTATCCAATGCAAACGAATTGTATTTTGTCCCCAAAGTTCTGAAGAAATAAATGGAAAGTGTGGTGAGTGTTATATTATAGAAAAACTTTTGCGATTTTGAAGTGATACATCCCTTGTAACAATATAGTAATAATATAACTTTATATTCATTGCATGCATAGATACATTACTTGTAAAGGAGCAGATAGCTTAAAGCCTGTTTTCCACTTGTTGGAATTTTCCGTGCGAAAAATAAATCGAACTAACTGATTGGCTAGCAATATATTTTGCTGCGAAAAAGTCGTAAGCGAACCAATCACGTTGTTAGATTTATTTCCCGCTCGGAAAATTCCACCTAGTGGAAAACAGGCTTAAGGGAACTGCCGGTAACCTGTTTATGTTAAATATAGCGCTAACCATAATAGAAAAGTTGAACCAACATATATGAAAATTAAAGCTTGCATGATCAGAAAAAAGGAACGACAAAAATAACTACAAAAACTGATTCCATAGAAATTCGAGCGAAATTTTACATGTTTGATCAGCAAAAAGGAACGACAAAAATTACTAGAAAAACTGATTCCACAGAAAGTCGAGCGAAACTATACATGTATGATCAGCGAAATACAACGACAAAACTTACCGGAAAAACTGAATCCACATAAATTTGAGCTAAACTATTTATAGCAGAAAAGGCCATATGCAACGAAGATTACTAGAATATTTGAACAAATATAACCTTAAGCTATATTCTTGGTAAACGAAAAAAAACGACAAAATTTAACTATTATAATTTTTTATCAGAGTGTTCCCAAGGAACGTACTTGAATGTAGAACTCGCAACTTGCAAACCTTGTCCAAAAGCTGCGTATCAAGAATTCACAGGAATGTTTAACTGTACGCAATGTCAAGAAGGATACACGACTAAGGAAACTGGAAGCCAGAACAGGACAGCATGCGAAGGTATTTTTCAAATGAACATAGCTATAGCTTTTTAAATAGATGCGTTCCCTTAGACTGATCGAAACTGAAGTATCTTTAAAACGTTGTCAAAAACTCATCAGCAATTAATAAGGAAATCATAAAAAAATCAAATACGGTGTCAGTATTCTTACATGTGATCAAGATTTCTTCGACTTTTTCGGCTGAAGCAACATCATATTCAAAATGACTCCATCAGCAAAATAGACAATGCATGTCGTTTGCTTTTGAAGCTATTTAAAACACTCGTAGGCAATGACTTCTGTATAACTGGATTGTGAATCCGGCTGCAAAAGTGAAGCCAGCGACAATCACGAATTTGGAGTACCAAGATGGTCGATGGATGGCTTCAAAATTTTGACAGCTGACATACAAATGCGCAATCCAGTTATATAGAAATCGATGCTCGTAGATGATTTTTTTACTAGTACTTATATTCTCATCATGTTTTCTTTTATGATAAGTTGACCACGCTCGGCATCTACTGTCTACTACGACACTACACTTACCGCTTTTATCAAACCCATGGCCACGTGCTGCATCATAAAAACTAACTCTCGACTAAACTTTCTGTTTTTATGCAAATATAGTTATTTCATCTCCACTAATTTGTGACAAAGGACATTACTTAACAAAAAATTCCTGTCGCCCCTGTCCAAAGAACACGTATCAAAACTCACCTAACAGTACGTCGTGTAAGCCTTGCCCGAATAACCAGGTGACGTCAGGGGTTGGGGCTAATGATAGCTCTTCTTGTACGGAATTGAAAGGTAGTCTATAAAACAAAAGATTTAGTTCAAAAGCTTAGTTACCATATTTCATTTGAAAAATTAAATTGCTCAGAGTAAGGGCCCTGTTCAGATCACGGAATGAAAAAGTACTATACAATCTTTATTGTTACCACATACTGTAGGGAATTATTGACGTATAAAACGCGTGTAAAGAAAAATATCAACTTGTGGCTGTTGTATAAACTAAAGAAAGCATAACAATACTTCTTAACGACCATAATACCACGAAAAACTAACCTATACGGACAGTCGTCTCTATTGCGTTTTGTGTAAGCGCTACTTGTCATCGATTCGTGTTTATAGCAGACAAAACTGTACTCATCATATTTTTTACAAGTTGACCACCTCATAATCCGTTGTCCTCTGCGACACTGCTTGCAGCTCAGTGAATCCCACGTACTGTACAATGACAACCGCCTTTGAATAAACCCTCTATTTTATGCTAATATACTTATTTCGTCTTCATGCACTAGTTTGTCGCAAAGGATATTACTTGACAAAAAATTCCTGTCTCCCTTGTCCAATGGATACGTATCAAAACTCACCTAACAGTACGCGGTGTGAGCGTTGCCCAGATGGCCAGGTAACGTCAGGGGTTGGAGCTAACGATATTTCTTCCTGTAAAGAACCGCCAGGTAATCTATAAAACAAAAAGTAGTTACTAAAGTTTATCATCATTTTGCCCTGAGAAGTTAAAGTGTCCTACTTAGAGTGGGGTCGTGTTCCAGTCACAGAATGAAAACGTACGGAGCTAAGGGCGTAGCCAAGGCCTGATTTTTTTTGGGGGGGGGGTGAATACGTTTTATGTATGTCAGGGGACATGCTCCCTCGGGGAAATTTTCAGTTTCCAAAGCGAGATGCCCCCCCCAAAAAAAATTTCTAGCAGGTTTTCAACGTTTTAGAAAATGAGTAGTGAGAAAGCTCATTGGTGAAAGGCGCATGTCCTAGCGACTGCGCCACCGAAGCCCCCTTTACGACCGAAAAAGTACTCTCTATAACAAGAGAATTAATTTTATTCTACATTACTTTTTATATCAAGGGCCAAACACGAAGGTACTAGCAATAGTACTACCAATCTCCACGTGCGTCGTACTTATTATTGCGGGAATACTTCTGTACCACTTTTGGAGGAAGAAAAAGAGAAGAGAACAGGAACTTAGAGAAATACGTGAATTTGAGTTCGAACAGAAACTAGCAGGTTTTGAGGTACAGTGAGATCGTATGATTAACAGAGATGCATAATCTAGAAACTTTAGTGAAACTCAAAAAAACCAAAAAAGAAAAGGCATTTGGACTCTTTGTAGTCTTGAATCGCACTTCCATTTAAAAAAAACCTTTTCTCTAAGGTACTTGCAAATGCATGTCACGTAATTTGAAAATGTCTTTCACTCGTAATTTATGCGCGGGGTTCGTGTTGAGACTTTTTGTTTTGGTGGTATAAGTAATAGTTCAAGTACTTCAATTGTAGACAGGATTTATTTGAATGATATGCATAAATGAAAATTATCGCCATTCCAGCCGGGAGTGGAAACCGAATATCCAAATTGGCGCATCGGTGCTCTGACCACTGAGACACACGGCTGAAATAGCCATATGTGCAACACCGCACATTCAAGTCTCTCACAACGCAGGCATTTCATCTACCAAACGTAGATGACTCTCGGGTGACTTTCCGCAAGCAGTGGAGTTACTCACAACTCTCGTATAGCAGGGGGCATCCATAATGTTTTAACTGAAGTTTAAATGCTAGACCTCGACTTACCGGAATTTCAAAGCCCGAGAGCTGTTTGATTAATCAAGTTTTTAGTGCTCTGGGAACCTCTAAGGCTTTTCAAATTCCAGGGGTCAATTGTATGAAGCCCGTTTAAGTTACACGTCTTCTAAATAATCTTCCAAACCAAATTCTATGTAATAAAAGTATGGGTAAACCGACAATTGTTGTGTTCAGTTACAGTTTGAGGTCGAATATTTTAACCATGGAAATAATCGACATAGAATGCGAGCTCCCTATCTGACCTATCTCGCTTCAGTAAAAACTTTGTCTCAATAAAATGGCTGAATCAAAAGGGCATTTTTACTCGGCTCAGACTCTTGCAACGAAAAATTTCGCGCGGTTTCGGGACTTTTGCACGAGGAGTGAGGCTTTTAAGTTTTGGTTACACATGTTTTGTTTGTATTTCGTAAATTGTATATCGGTTGACGAAAGTTACGTTTGTTTCCAAAAGTATCCAAATCCAAGATGGCGCATTCAAAAGAGCACACACGGTGAAAGAGTGCAGACATGATTCGTCATCAGCACGCATTCTATGTCTATTGGTTCTACGATTTTAGCTGACTTTTAAAACGAATAGTGTTCCTCAAAAACTTCGTTAACTTTTTACATGCAGAGAAATTTCAAAGTTATCGAGATCAACGACTCAGAAGATGACGAAACAGAGCAGGAAGCAGAAGCCCAGCCAATCTCAACGCTCGGACATCTCGCAGAAGACGTAGAGAAACGAGAATTGGAGATCCCACGCGAGTACATCACGCTGACGCGAACAAGACTGGGACGAGGAAATTTTGGTGAAGTTCAGCAAGTTATTGTACGGAAACAAGGAGAACAAGAGCAACTGTGCGCCGCTAAAATGGCGAGAGGTATGGGGAAAGACAATTGTTGTAACTTGAGAGAAGTTTTCTCATTAGATCAAAATAAGCTCGATAAATACATAAATAAATAGATGGTATACTTATAGTTACTTGGCAGCATGAACTGAATTGCTTAAGTATTTACAATGCTTTTCTTATCGTTACAGTATATATATTACTCTAGATTGTTTATTGTTTGAATAGTCAATTTTCGTTCTCCTAATTTGTTCATCCTAGCCCACTCTATCAACTTTCTCTTTAGGAAGAAACCGCAGTATTCGCGGAAAACCTACGACATTCGGCAGAGTAATTGATGAACACTTTTCACATGAGAAAGTCAAGTCCGTGGCGAGAAACGAACCCCAGTTTTATCGAATTCAATTAATATAAAACGCCTTTTTTTTTCTTTCTCAAACGATTAACGTCTCAACAGAGTCTAACCGAGTTTATTGCACAATTTAACGCTGAGTTGTAGGTTTTGGGGTGTGGTTAGATGTTGAATTCTCAAGATTATGGATCTTAAATGCGACAATTAAATTCGATGAAAATGCGACGTCGATAAGAAGAATCATTCCTACAGAGTCGATATTGATTGCAAAATTATTAAAATCAATACAAGATTCGGATAAGTATCCGCAAAAATTGATATCTTACACATAATTAAAAACTTGAAAAATCTTATACAAACTCTCAAAAATCGATGCTTAGAGAAAAATGCGTTTTCTTTATACGCGATGAATTTTATAAAGCGCGGTATGAAAAAAGTCAGGACTTTCTAATCATTAATGCATGGGAAAAGCAAGAATTAAGTCGTAGCAAAAACGAATAAAAGATACGGGGCCATTAAGAACTATTTCAAAAATATACGCTGTGAAAACAGCTCTGCTGTTAAAATCCAAACCTGCAGTTTGGGTTTGGCTTTAAAGGCCAGTTCACACGGGCGATTTTTGCTGCGATTTTTCTCCTTCTAGTGTATGTGATCGAGTAGGTTGACTGGCGAGTGCATTAGCAAAATTGTTGGACCAAGTATCTCGCCAGTTATCCACTCTGTCATATAGTTAAACACAAGAAAAATCGCATCGAAAATCGCCCGTGTGAACTGGCCTTAACATAGCAACTCAGCTGTAGAATGTAGCCTAAACTCAGACTTTTTAGACGTTAACATTTGAAGAAGAAGGCATTTCAATACTCGTCGCGAACTCGATCTTCATCTGTGTAAAGGGTCCGTCAACCACTCTGCCGAAAGTTGTAGACTTTCTCTATTTACTCCAGTTTTTTCTTATAGGAAAGTTGACAGGATGGGCTATAGGAAAACCAGATTAGGAGAATAATAACTGATTGTGGTGAAGATTGATTTTCGTTCACTCTGTAGGTTCGAGTTTTGTTTCATCAGAAAGCATTTTAAGGGACATGCAAGATGAACTGGAAATTCATCTCAAACTTGGAGGTACACATGAGAATGTTGTGAATTTAATTGGAGTTTGTTCAGATAAAGCAGGTATGTATTTAACTTAATCAATATTATATAGTATAGGTAAAAAGATCGTAAAACGTTAAATATCGGCCCACAAAAACCAATTTAAAAAGTAGGCCTCAGTGAAACGAAGATGAGACTTGACGGGAACTACCGATGAAAAAAAATTTTTTGAAGATATATTTCTCGTTTTACATGTAATTATACAAAGCGCACAAGAGGTCTTTATCAGATATATAAACCCAAGGCGAAGCCGAGTGTTTATATATCTCTGATGAGGACCGAACTGCAAGGTTTGTACATGGCTTCTAAAATTCATGATTTCCTTGGCGTACTGGCCTTGGAATTTTAAGAATTGAAGTAATCTACGTTCTAAATATTAAAGGAGAAATTTTGGCCGTGTCTACATCAGATATAAAGATACGCTACGGGTCATGAGTTTCCTTTGTATGCCGTTGCCGGTACGGGTAGAAAACTGCACAAAAAAGTCACAATTGACCGTCGCGTTCACACCATGCCGGAGCAAAATATATTGTCACTTTTGTTGTTACAATTAGAGCCCAGTTTCTAAACGGGGAGCGTAAGTTTGAAAAATGAAAAATGTTGCGTCAATATTTCACTCCGGTATTGTGTGAATTTAGTCGTAATTTCACTAAACTCCTTGATAACTTTGGTAAGGTAAGCAAAGTTGTTGGACTACCAATTCAAGTCAGCTCTCATGCATGCTAGATCCAGGCTTTACTTTGGATTACAGTAACTCCTTTAAAAATGTATAAAAATGTCAGAGTCGAAGAAAGCTGTGTTTCCACATGACGATCAAAAGCCTGCAAAGTTGCCGAACTTGCTGATATTTCTTTCTCTTGATCAACAAACGAAAGCTAGTTTTGTGTTCTAGGACCATTTTATCTGATCATCGAATATTGTGGAAACGGAAGTTTGGTCGATTTCCTGAGAAATCATGAGACTATTCCCGAGTATGTAAACACAGCTAACAGAGAGCATCTCTCTCAAGAATGGAAACTGAATTGTGCTTTGGAAATATGCAGCGGCATGGAATTTCTTGCAAAACACAGAGTGAGTAGTGATGAAAACACTAGACTAGAGAGAGTGGAAATGCTGGGCTGTGAATTGTAAGTTTGTAACCTCTCGTTGTTTTTACTGAACCAGAGAGCGCCAAAATGTTGGGTTGTAATTTTTAACCCCTCGAAAAGTTGCATTCTTTTTGGTATATCTCAGTAGTGCATGATAATGTGTAATGAAGACACTAGAGTGGATGGCCAAAACCTTGGATCGTGACTGTAATTTCATGCCAAGTCACAGTCATTTTCACTAGGCTAGAGTTGTGATAATGTGTGGTGAAGACACGCTAACCTGAAGTCTAGAAGCGTTAAATCGTGAATTTTAGCTTTTTGTGAAGTTACATTCACTGTGTTTCTTGTATATACTTTGTGCCTACAACTGTATCTGTAACCTTGTCTCACTGCGTGTTATTGTCTATCTGTAATGACGTACTACTGTTTAATTATGTTATATATTGTGTACTAAGTTGAATATAAAGTGTGTATAAGAATAAGTATGTGTATATGTATGCTTACCAAACCAGGAATGTGTGATGAAGACTTGAGACTGCAATGTGGAAAGGTTGAGTCGTGGATTTTAACCAGAGTAGAGATATTATGTGACGAAGAAGACGCTAAACTGAAGTCAGCTAGAGTGAACTCAAAAACTTTCAAACATCTATTTTCCAGATTGTTCATCGAGATTTAGCGGCGAGAAATGTTTTGCTCGACATCAACCGGGTAGCAAAAATCGCTGATTTTGGAATGGCAAAAGATGTTTATCTTACAAGTTACTATAAACAGCGACGCGAGGTGTGTTTTTACGGTGCTTTGTCGGTATGTAAGCAACCGCACTGTTTTAACTTAGCTCCTGCTTCTATATTGGCAAACTAGATATAATGAATTAACTTAGCAGAACAAGTGTTTAATAAACATATTTCTCTAAAAGGCATTATAATCTTCAGCCTGTTATTGTTATTTCACTTTATAATTTTTTTTTTATCAAGGGAAGTTTTCCTTTGCGGTGGATGGCAACGGAATCCATACATTCGCTCGACTTCACGGAAAAATCTGACATGTAAGCCTGCTTAAAGCCTGTTTTCACTATAGGTGGAATTTTCCGTGTGAAAGAGAAATCTTCCAAGCTGATTGGCTATAGCAATATATCTCGCGGCGAAGCGAACCAATCACGTTGCTAGATTTATTTTCCGCACGGAAAATTCCGCCTAGTCGAAAACGGGCTTAAGACGTGAGATTTTCGTCGACATTAATATAAAAGATTGCATCGCTTAAGAAGTCAGCTTCCCATAGCAATAGTTCGGGCTCAAATACACTTTGTAAGACTTTGTCTAGCCTTAATCTTGAGAAAAGAGGCGTTTTATATTAAATTCAACAAAATAATTCGACAAATATGTGAATGGTCATATTGACTGCAAAATCTCAACTATACCAAATTGAAATTTAAACTCTTAATTTTTAGATGGTCCTTTGGAGTTTTGTGTTGGGAGATTTTTACAAATGGTGATCTAAAGCATTTTCATGTTTTGTTGTTTCGACTAAAAGTAGTTACTATTCGACACGGTCAATTTTTATTTTTTCAGGCAAACATCCTTACTATGAGATCATCGATGATCAGAAAGTAGCAGAATATATTTTAAGTGACCAAAAGTTGGCAAAACCCGAAGAATGTCCACAATTTTTGTAAGTTATCATTGTAAAAAGACGTTTAATCTTCAAAACTAATGTTTTTTTATATTAAATGCGACATGCAAATCAGGCCTAACACACTTCAGTTCAATCTGCATGGTGTCTTCATCACACAATATCGCTGTCATTTAATAGAACGAATGTCTTTGCTATTGACAAAGCGCTGTGCAATGAAACTTACAAACCGATAACTCGCATTTTTAATTGTAAAGATATGACATAATGCTAACATGTTGGAACGAGAAGAAAATGAATCGACCAAGATTCAGGGAACTTCACGTGAATCTTAAAGTACACATCCTCAAGAATACAGAAGTAAGTTCTTTAAAATGTACTTTAAATTTTTCAATCCATAACATGGCTTTCAAGACGATTTCTCATCATCCTGATATTATATTATATAAAAAATTCAGGACTGATGGCGGGTTTTTTTATTGAATTCTCAACCAACGCAACAATGTAGAGAGACTAAATTTCGATCTAGGCAAAAAGAAGTAAGTTCGTCTATGCAGCTGGAAAGAACATAGACGCCTGGGTCGCGAAAGGTTGCAAAATGCGGTAAAAATAGCCCTGCGAAGGTTGCAAAGTTAGTATATTTTTCTATTACGAGCGGAAGTTGTTCCCATTTTTGGGCCATTCTCAGATCAAAAATGTTAATAATTGCCGCGCGTAGTAGAAAATATACTAAGTTTGGAAAGGTGGCCAGCTATCTTTCCCGCATTTTACAATCTAAAGCGAACAAGCTTCACAGTTT
This sequence comes from Phenganax stokvisi, assembly GCA_025400075.2. Lineage (NCBI taxonomy): Eukaryota > Metazoa > Cnidaria > Anthozoa > Malacalcyonacea > Clavulariidae > Phenganax > Phenganax stokvisi. The sequence continues at coordinate 24,681 of JAODVQ020037928.1, forward strand.
TACTACATTTAATATATGTTCTTTCCATGCAACTGCGCAGATTAATTTACTTCTTTTGCCTGGATGAAATTTAGGTCCATTCTAATTTGACGCTTGCTTTTGGTAACACGACTATGAAGCCCATGTTGTTAAAGCACAACACCGACGTTGTAAGCCCTCAGGTTCAATTCCAACCTGATGATTGTAGTTTTCAACAACTTTTAATGTTCAGGCCTGAAGCATTTCATAAAGTCTATACGTACTTCATGTGATTTTTACAGCGTGGAAAATCTATGCCCAGGCGTTTAAGTCGAGGAGTTTTGGAGACATTCAATAACACAAAACGAGGCCTGAAACGCAGACTATCCCGAAAAGGAACAAACCAGAGCCAGGAATTGATGGTTGATCATCGCACAAATTCCAGAAAATCATCACTATCTTCACTTGATCAGGTCATAAACAAAGACAACGTGAAGCTTGAAGAAGTAGCTGTTGAATCAAATTCTATAACAAATCGTGGCGCAGATAAAGAGATGGATATTGAATATATTCCTGAATCGGAAAAGAAAGAAAATGGTTCTCAATCCACAACTGCCGGAAAACATAAAACGTCTGGCAAGACTTCGAATATTGAAAATTCTCAGACATCTCAGTCTGCTCCGAAGAAAAAAGAAAATGGTTCATCTCAAGAAGTTGACAATCAAAAAACGAAGAGATTAGAAGATGGCCATGAAGTAGAATCCGAGTCTACACCACAAAGCAGCGAGAATACTTCGAATTCAAGAAAAAATGAGGAAGACTTGACATTGCAGCAAAGTTTGGACACCACAAACAGCAAGCTAGAAGATGGAATTTCTTTCCCAAAAACAGAAAACAAAAGAGATTTTCAAGCAACGAATGGTTACAAAGGGACTCCTTTACCAGACGTTTTGGAAACGACAGAGCATGCGACAACTGATCAAAATAATTTAAACAGAGATTCAAGCAAAACGAAGGGAGACATTCCAAACACCGAAGATCTCGGTGTCGACGAGCAAAACTCTGAAAACCGTCCAGCAATAACCAACTCTATATCAAATATAGATGCAGACCACGGTGTGACAAAAGACACATTCGGTGATTTTGGTGTTGAAGACAACACTGCAAAGAACACCGAAACTATAGGGAAAAACATGCCAGGAGATGCAGATTTGAAAGAAAGCACTCTAGTTGACGCGAATAAAACGGAAATATCCACAAACATTCCATCTCAGAATGATTTCAAAACAAAAAGGGAATCGCCGGATATTTTTCCAGAGGCAAATTCTAATCACGAAGAGAAAATTAATGACGAAGCCACTAAAATGGAAGAAGAACGCACGCATGGAGAATTGAATAATGGCGGAGTTTTGTTCGGCAACTCTGAGCACTAGAGTAGCGACAATAGTGAGAATGACGGTGATTTTCTAGGGGGGGTCCTAGGAACTGTACATGCTTTTTTAAACTAACATTGAATCACGACATGCATAGCACGACAGTAACTCGTGCCAACCTATATACACACCATACTATCCTCAAACAAGATGACCGGATATAGACTTATACAGCGCAGATTATGCCTTTCGACATTAATATGAAAATATAACGCTTTATTGTACTGAATACTTAGGAAAATGTATACTACAAATGATAGAAAATGGTGAATGCAAGTCAAACTGATCAGTTAAAGTGGTAATACTAAAGTCAGGGATTGTGCGAATAGTCCTTTAAAGAAAATTCCAATATATTTTCTTATGCAAAACGTCATCATCGTTGATTTGAAGTATATGCGTATCAAGATAAGGGATAACATTTGAGTCACTTAAACAAGAATTGCAAAACACCATCTTGTGAAATAACATACATGATCTTCACTGATTTACAGTGCTTGCATTAAAGTTGAGTATTTATACATATTGATAATATTGATACGAAGCGTGAAGTTTTCTTTTACCCTTAATCGTAGCCATTATATAACGCCTACATGTAAACTAAGGCTACGTGCACACGGGCACCGTTTTCAAGCGTTTCCAAAAACGTTTGTGTGCCGTATATCAGTTTAACGCTTAGTTAACACTTTCCGAGAGAATATATTTTCAATATATCAAATTAGCTGCAGCCTCTGTCCTAAATTGTTAGTGTTTGCATGCGTTTTCGCGTGAAAACACAAATGAAAACGCTCAAAAACGTTACCGTGTGCACATAGCAAAAATGTACCGCCTTTGTATATGTAGTCATTAATATCAGAAGTTCATATATTATTTCGAAATTGCATGCCTCTACACGTACTCTAAGCTCTAAATAACTAGTTTGTATTTTAGTTTTGACTACACCAACTTCACTGCTCCAAATGTGAGTGTGATTAAAGTGTAAATAATGAAAAATAGTTTTTGGCATTTACTGTAACAAGTATCAGTATTTAAAGACCCCGTTGTTGCGAGGCCCTGGCGCTGAAAAAGCAATCAAAGACTGTAGCAGTATTATATAATACTATTAATTTGCCTCGCACGTGTTACTGCAGTCAAGAGTTATTTTCGAACTTGGGTTCTCACTGTTGTCATGGAAACAATGATGACTGGTGGACACGCAACTAAACAAAGAACACGAACCTAAACCGGTACCCGAGACAAATGAAACGTTCTTGCATATATAAAATTACGATTTAGTTATACAACGTACAGTAGAACACACTTAGTCATACAAAACTGAAAATGCTGCAATAAAGCAAGACTAGTACAAATTTCAAGATTAATAAAATGTAGACCAAATCAACCAGCTGAAAACGTTGCGTTACAAATGGGATCATATTATGCAATTGGTCTTGTGGTTGTGCTGTCAATATGGTGGAATAACCTCAGTAAGTGAATTTATTGCATGCTATTTATTAAACGTATATTGCGTAAACCTTTTAAGCAGCAATGTAACTAATTGCGTCTACTTATACATTTAACTCTGTCGAAGGCTAGATTATTTCATACACTCAGGGGATCAGTACAATTGCCACTTAATGCTAAGCAATATAATCTTTCAATTCCTCATGCCAACCCGTTCACTTTCATTGCACCAGAATGTGTATTACTTATATATTTTGCTCTCCAGTACAACACCATATCATTTTGTTTGTCAAGGTGAAACTCTTATAAGTTAGTGGGTAAACCAAATCACACTAAACTATCTGCCAATCTCGTTTTTTGATTCATCGTGTGGCGATGCAACCAAATGCACTCTACGAGTTTATGTCCAACGCCAAAACATGCAAACGCCCAAACAGTTCACACAAAGCCCGTTCACACCGGCAATTTTGCTGCAATCTTTCTCGGGTTGAGGGTGTGATAAAGTGGATACCCGGAGAGTATAACTGATCCAACAATTTAGCCGACGCATGCGTCAGTTTCCCGACTCAATCACATACATGAAGAGGAGAAAATCGCAGCACAAACTGCTGAAATGAATAGGCCTTAAAGGAGACGTCAAAGTGGCTGCACCTCAAATTTTTGTCATATAAATCATTTGCAAAACTTTTCAAAATTAATAATAATTGAAAGTGGACTTTGTGTGGGACACACAATTTCTTCGAATTTTATGACAAACAAACGTTAAGAAAGTCTATTCGGAAGTGTGTGAGTATTTTTCATGGATTTTTAGCATCCGTACAGAGCCATACCGTTTTGGAAGAGTACAACTGTGGTCAAGCTGACATCAAGTATAACGTCACTCTAAAAGGAGGCACGATGGCGGGTGCATTCAGGAATTACGGGCCCACTAAAAATATCCAGGAATGCATTCACAACTGCTGTATGGCTAAAAGATGTGATGTTGCCATGATGGTTCGCAAACGTTGCTATGGAGTGCACTGTTATAATTCAACCATGTGCGAAACAGTACCAGCTGAGGGAAAGGCCGCTGACCAAGATACGCAAATTGCGCACGTCACTCCAGAAGGAAGTGTGGACATTGGTGGGTATACTGGGACATTTTATTTTTGAAAACAAGACGAAGATCAGAACCAGGCCACAATAGAAAAGATCTGAATTGTTTGAGATGTTATCATTTGCATCGTCCTTGATATACTTGAATCATTCCACCTTTGTAATGTTAGAGAGATTCAAATATGAGTTTGGGAATAAAATTGTTAGTGTTTGTCGCTAAAAAAAACTCTTTAAGCTCGTTGTCGCCTTGTTTTTCACGCAATAGAGGACTTCAGATTCGACAATGAATATAAGACTGTAAAAAGCTACTTTAATAAAACAGCTACTTCATTGTCTTTAACATAAAACTAGAATGGACACTTCTTTATTGTCTCTTGTATTATGATTGAATCAGATTTCTTTGAAGTGGAGAGCGTTCTGTATACCATATACCCCTTGAATGCTAGTTAGTCAAGAAGTAAAGAAAAAGAGTGGAAACACAATTGTCCAAATGAAAAGAACTTGACACAAGTTTGCAAGAAATTTTCTCGGGCGTCTAGATGAAATAAATCGCATATCTACAAGGCACCTCAAAATAATCTATACTATATTTCAGAAACGATTGACCCAAAAGATAAAGAAAAGTTCGACCTGGATGCGAAATGTCCTCATAATGAAGTCATGTACAACGTGAAATTACGTGGTGGTCTTCTGGCAGGGAAATTCACAGACATTGGAAAAGTTCGCAGCATCAAAACGTGCATAAGGTATTGCTGTCAGACTCAAAAGAAATGCGACCTAGCGTTCTTGCTTAAAGACAGATGTTATTTGGTAAAATGTTATAACGAGGAGAGATGTCAGGCATTGCCTTCACCTTCAGTGGATTTCAACTTCGAACAGAAAATGGCGTTCGTCGCTCCGTGGCTTTATAAACAAAACAAGAAACTAGGTAAATATATTTCTCAGAAATTTCATGAATAACTCAAGAGCAACTTACTTGAAAAAACACTGCTTCTTGGCGAAAAACAGAATTCTAAAAATTCTTCTTGCGGTTGTTTATAAGATAGCTTTACTACAATTTTCCAGTGACCGTCCCTTCTGGGCAGTCCCCGCACCACATTCAATGCACGCAAAGCAAAGTCTATGACAATGTCAAAATCAATGGCGGCTCAAAAGCAGGCGACTTCACAGATGTGGGGAAAGTTGGCAGAATGCACATATGTACAAGAATTTGCTGCGAAGAGCCGACATGTGATCTAGCCTACATGGTAAGCCAGTCATGTTTTTTGGTGAAATGTGCAGATGAAAAGAAATGCCGAGTCATCGGTGCCGGAACGAAAGACAAAAAACACAAAGCGAAGACGGACACGTCAGTTCAGTACATCGTGAAGCGAAAATACAACGTACAGTTTGGAAAAGGCAAGTACATGTGAGCTTTTCTCTCAAAAAGATGAAAAGAATGCACTTCAAAACAAAAGCGATTTTCGACTTGGATTTCATTTTAATATACATTTGAATATAATGAAAACGATGGCAGCATGCATGTGTATATACCACACTCCTTTGCGCAAATAATTTTTCATGTGATGTCGCATCGTCTTGAAATGAACAAACTTGCCAACTGGAACGCTAGAACAGTAAAAGTTGACTTATGTAAAGGCGTTTTAAAAAATAATCCCAGTTTTGGGAAATTGATGGGGAACATCATCAGCTTTATGGCATTTTGGCACGTGAGAAGTTTTGTCTTTTAGATATCTTTTAATTTCATTCTTAGATGGTGTGCCAATGACAGTAACAGAACAGAAAAAGCAAATGCGATGCGGTATTAAAGGCAAGGTTCAGAAGAACACGGTCCTTCGAGCCGGAATGATCTCGGGGGACTTGACCCCACATCCAGGAATCACAAGAATGAAGCCATGCGTCAAGAAGTGCTGTCAAGACATGAAATGCGAAGTGGCTGTCATGCTGGAAGATAAATGCTACACAGTAAGATGCATTAATAAGGATTACTGCAAATCACGACCAGCACCATCTTCAGCTTACGCGAAGAAGCCCATGGTGGCCTTTGTTAGGAGAGAAAACTTATACAAGGGTAAGCAATTTGTGGAGAATCTTCTGATTACGATTTGATCGCAATAGCAACAATGTCATGAGGGCCATTTTTTATTACCGCTGCTAGGGCAGAGGCGACGTATTTAAACATGCGCTGTTGCGGAAAACTAAAGCGCATCTTTAAATACACCCTTTCGTGTGCACGGGCAAAGCTGGTGCAATAGAAATTCAATTCAGACCAGTACTGTTATCGCCCAGAAATTTTGAAATCTGATTCGCAGTTTCTGTAGCACGGCCAGCTTCGTACCCAGGCCCTGCTATTATATTGTATCTTAACGCTTATCGGCTATTATAATTATTGATCAGCAGCAGAGCTAAGCGAGCGAGCAGGAGTGCTTGGAGTCACAGTTTGAAACAGCCGCATCTTAAAGACTGAAACGTTATATGATGAGTTTTGAAATTTTCAGATCCGTATGAGGTTCACCACCCTGCTGATAGCAAAAAAGACATTGACGAAGATATTGACGATGACGAGGATGATAACGATGATGATTAGCAACAATGAATACAAATAATCAAAAAGTACTTCAGCTAGAATGTAGTCAGGCACCAAGAACACGATGCAACTTGCGTGATATACTAAGCTGTGATAAAATCGTTGAACTATAGTTTTCTATTATTCTGGAAGCCGCCCTACTTTAAGTTAGGAGTCCGTTGAGCCGTAAAAGTATTTTTATGTGTTATCAATGACGATGTTATTGACTGAATCCCATGCATCAGAGGAACAAAACTGCTTACGAAATTGCCAGAGTGAACAAAGACTTATATAGGGCGATTTTGACCAGTAAACTTTCGTGTACAAAAATAAGGGCCTTACTACGAAGAATATATATATTGTCTGCACTTGAAAAAATTTCCTGGTAGCATTCGCTGTAGCATCTTAGCGCAAATCAACGATCGACCGAGTTAATTCTTGATGAATAGCATGCACGGAAGTAACAATTTTTTTAATCATTTGAGAATCCATATATGTACTGTATAGTAACGTACATAAAATCCATATTGCTCTCATTCATTTGCAATATCGACAGCAGTGAAAAGAATAAAAACATATATCTTAAGACCCAGTGTTATTGACCGACTAAAACTCAACACAAAACTGACAACAAGTTGTCATTGATAAGTTTACTTCTTGTGTGTTCTGCTTCGACATAATATTTTTCCAAAGCAACTTACTCGAGAACACGGCCGTCAAACACTTGTTTGCCGTACACACAAGTAAGTGAACTCGTCCAGAAAGTTGACTATAAATTTGCTTGTTGTACGAGCAAGTAAACTTGTCAAGAAAGTTGTCAAGGAAAACTTGTTCGTCGCACACACGAGCAAGTGAAGTCGTAAGGAAACTTGCCAAGAAAAACTTGTTTGTCGTACACAAGAGCAAATGCACTCATTATCATAGCTAAAGATTTGCCGAGCGGAACACTCTAACATTAAATACGTGAGCCCAACGTACAAATTTTAAAAAGGCCATTAATACAGTTTATATTCCACAGTTAAGACAACGATTCACAGATAAAATTGTCTTTAAAAGTCAACCGGCATTGATGGCCTTATGGGCTCTCATATTTATCATTAATCAGCGTGCTTGTTGAGAAATTTGAGAAGGAAAACTTGCTCGTTGTAGGAGCAAGTAAAAGTCGTCCAATTGAGTCGTCAAAAAGCTTGGCAAGGAAAACTTATCCATCGTACACACGAAAAACTCGTCATGTACATGCAGGAGCAACTGTGAAATCGCTGAGAAACTATAATTGTCCAAACCTTGCTCGACCGTACGACGTTTAATTCAACTTTGAGTTATTTATGTTAGTAAGCAAAGAAAGTCTATTCTACCTTCTGGTGTTGTAGTGATTGCTCGCTCCTCATTGGCTGTTCTGGCTGTTTTTTTTGTCAACGTGTGTCTCTTCATTGTCCCTATGAAGAAGAGCCATGGCAAATTAATCGAATCAAAAACTTTATAGAAATGGTGGAAAGTATTCGTTGAGTATTTCAAATGGGTGGAGTTTCATGTTTTTTGTCAAAAAATTGCTTTTACAACAAGACACCGTAAAACAAAGCAATAGAAAGAAAGAAATATGACTTGTGGACAAGGATATTTGCTATTGTTGGTAGTCACAGGTAAAAGCTAAAAATCAACATAGATTTTCTTCGTATTGAATATATTATATTCTTTACCATATCTTGGCATTATTTTCAGATGAAGTTTGTTAACGTATTTTTAGTCAAGTTCGATTTTGAGCAGTATTCTGACCACAATCATGTTGTACAACGCTTTTTTTCAGCAATAAAAACAAAAAGCTGCTTTTAAATTTCAAAGATCCTTCAAAACTTACGTAGACACACAGCATAAATAAAGAAAAATAAACTCCAAACGTACTTTTTTGCCCCAAGAGACAAAGAAAATTAGAGATATTGCGAGACATATAATAAATATGGACAACAATTTGAAAAGTAGCACTGTCATGCACCATATTTGCAATTCAATGTAGCTACAAACCTTGAAGCTTCGCAAATACGAGCTATTTTTTGCTTGATAAGTACGACAAACAAACTTTTCTTGAAAGTCGGATTACACTCAAAAGCTACCTTGTTTGAAAAGCTGGAATGATTAGCATTTGAAACACGCTTCTTGTCAAGGGAAAACAAGTCAATTCTGTCAAAACAGCGAGCAAACGAAAACTTATCAAGAAAAATTTATTTGCTAAGCTGCAACCATGTGTGCACAATTAAAATTAAACTTTCCACCGCTGCATGAAACAAACCATAGCAATAATGTGTGATTCATGCTGATCTTCATCGTTGTCATAGTACCATTAATGGCGAACTACATGCAACAATGTATGAAAACGCCGATAGAAGAAAACGTCACCCTGAAGGGTGGAATTGGCGCTGGGACTTTTAAGAAAATGGGAAAAGTTACGGAGATGAAGTCATGTATTGAGTTATGTTGCAAAGCTATGTCGTGTGATGTTGCTTTTATGTCGGCGCAAAATTGTTACGCCGTGGAGTGCGTTAGCGATGACGAATGTCAGTCTACAACAACAGATACATCGGACGTGCAAGTTTTAATAGCACATGTGAAGAAGGCAATCAAGAAATCATGTATGTATATATAATGGAAAAACTATCAGCTAGTTCTAGATATTATGCAAGGAGTGCAAGTACCAGAGGAAATTAGTGCAGTTTTTATTTGACTATAAGACAGTAGAGAGCTATGATTGATATGAGAAAAATTACAAGCTTGCAGTAGTTGATTTTCAACAACGAAGTCTCACAGTCGTACTTGTTTTCGCTGTCGTAGTTAAATCCAAAATTTAACAACACCTCTCTATCGCACTCTTTTCTCGCTCACATCGAACATTTAGAAAGCAGGTATTCAAATATAGCTGCTTAGAAACTTTTGGTCACTTTCGTTTATGTGTTCAAAGTGAAAGAAATCTGTCACTCTTACAATGGCGCCAATATCATCTAGATGACTAGAATTTCTTCTTTAGCGAACTCTACGTTGGACGTTCTAGCCGACCCAGGCCTTCTTGCGAAAAAGAGTCCTCTGGCGACCGGAGCAAACCCAGCAATGGCCGGAATGGCGGGCCAATGCAAGGCAGGAAAAGTATATCGGGAAGTTACACTCCGAGGGGGAATAAATGCCGGCACTTACAAAGACATGGGTATGGTCAGCAGTATGCCGGAGTGTCAAAAGAAATGTTGTGGTTTTTCTGCTTGCGACGTTGCTTTTCTTTTGGGAGGAAGATGCTATCTGGTGGGATGCGCAGATGAAAAAAGTTGTCAAATGAATAAAGCTAAACCCTCAGCTTATGCTCCAACTATATCGTACGTTACAAGATGGAACACTGAAGGAGTTAAACACACTGGTAAGAAAAATTAACAATGGGTACATGATGATACAATTTGGTCCTGATATAAAAGTGCCTATACTATAGTCAGGGATTGCACTTTCGAAGCATTTAAAGAAGAACTGCAATGCACGTGCTGATGAAAGAACCTCATCTACATGGATAAAAAATTCCCTGTATCAGGAACAGGGATTGTACATTTTCAAGCTTTAGGCATTTTTATTTGGCATTTATACCTCTAGAAATTCTCACCATTCTCGATTCTAACTACGAGTCTTTCAATCCTCAGTTCATTTCGAAAGTCCCGGAGACAATGTGCAAATCACGTGCCCAAGGATGACACCGCTGACAAAAGTCACGCTCAAGGGCGGCCTTAAAGCTGGAGATTTCACTGATGTAGGAAAAGTTGGCAAGTTATCGGACTGTTACGACATCTGTTGCAAGAGTGAAAAGTGTAACCTCGCTTTCATGTTAGGCCAGAACTGTTTCAGCGTGAAGTGTTACAATCAAGACTTGTGCAGGACAATACCAGCTCAACCAAGTATATTCAACCCACAGATTGCATACGTTGAGCACAGAGAGAAAATATCTTTGAAAAAAGCAATGCAAGGTAAGCGAACTAACCGAAGATAAATGACGATAGATAGCGATGTCCATTGTTTTTCTAATTTTCTCCGAGTGATAGTCACTCCACGACAAGCAAAGAAGTAATGTACCGTTACGTTGTTGTGGATGGGGCGTACTCGGGCAAATGGATGCCGTAAGTCTCTCTGACTGATATCCATGCCATGACAACTATAAAGCATGTTTTTCAAGTTTGTCCGAGTGATATCCACACCACGACAAGCAAAGTAGTAATGCAAAGTAGCCCTGTTGCTGTCATACGTATTCAGGTGGATGAATGTTTTGTAAGTCTTCTCGAGTGATAGACGCATCATAACAAGCAGAGTAGTGTTCACTACGTTTTGTTGTTGGGGGAGGTGTTCAGGTGGATGAATATATTGCAAGTCTTTTCGAGTAATAGCCACACCATGATAAGCAAAGTAATAACATAAAGTCACAAGGTCATGTTGCCAAATCGAATGGTAACCTTCAAATGCTCAAAAATGAAAAGTAATCGACAGTCGTACTTTGTAGATAAATTTCAAGGCAACAACAGACAAACGGTGACGCACGTGACATGTCCTAAAGGTCACGTAGTCAACAAAGTTACTCTAGCTGGGGGTCTAAATGCTGGAAGGTACCGAGACCACGGTAAAGTCGTAGACATGCAACAGTGTCGTCGCATTTGTTGCGAAATCCCGAAATGCAATGTAGCCTTTATGATAGCAGAAAACTGCTTCTCGGTCGAGTGCAAAACGGAACCCGGATGCCGAACCCAGCCTTCGATCTCGACGCAGTATTACCCGCGGTTGTCTTACGTCAGATTCATTGGATCGCCAAACATTATTGGAGGTTAGTTGATGTAAATATACGTTGAAAGAACGCTTACAATTATCAGAACATTTAATGTCAGTCAACGTGCCCCTATTAGTATCATGAATTTTGGGAATTATTAACGTTTTGCTGAATTAGAGCTGATTTCTAGTTACGCGTTTTCGACAAGCACGTGAACGCAAGTAAATTAAAATTGCAAAAAAATCTAAATTATAAACAATCACAAGAAGAAACGTTAAGAATTTTTAATTCCAAACAACTGCGGGTCTACTTGTTCTTGTATTTTTATAAACTATAAAACTTTGAAGGATTTAAACTCTTACGTGCGTGTACGTGCGTGTCAAAAATGGCAGCCTTTACTGTCATTTTTCCTAAATCAGAGCAGTTGCAATGCGTAATAAAGACACTAGAGACTGGAGTGTCTAAACCATTCATTTCTCTATAACTGGATTGCGCATCCGACTGCAAATATGAAGCCAGCAAAAATCACGAATTTGGAGAACCAAGATGGCTGCGATGGCTTCAAAATTTTGACTGCTGACGTATAGGGATGCGCAATCCAGTTATATAGAAATCAATGGTCTAAATCCTGGCTCGTGAATCGCAGTCTCGTTTTACGTTACATTTATTTTACTAAGTCAGTGTAGTGAGAATAAGTGATAATAATAAAAATGGGTGCTGTGAGTTCACAAACTTTAACCAACGCTTCTCTTTACAGTATTTAACGATATGAATGACACAATCAAAAACTCCACGAAAAATTTGGACGATTTGCTAGGCACCGGAGCGATGCAACATCAAGTTAATTCCAAGGCCGAGAAAGAAAGACTGGGAACAAAACCACAAGACATGCCTCAACTTCCTTCACCAAAGAACAAAGTGCCCACAGAAAAACCTAAAGCTACCGTTCCAGCAGCAAAACCAAGTGTACTTCTCATGAACGGAGATACCACAGGTAAACAGCCATTTTGCTAGCTGGTTCTTCTCTTTTTTCTTCAATATTGACATACGAAACCAGTAGTTCTTAAAGTGTTCATATTAAGGTCAGCGGGTGCCCAAAAAATTTGACGCAAAAATGTAATTGTCATTCATATCTGGGCTGTCAAAATTTCCAGAAAAGATATCAATATTAGAATTTTTACAGGAAAAAAGAACATGATTAGAACCAAAGTAGAACAAATTTGGCCAATGTCAGCTCACTCTGGTTAATCTCAGACCGCATCTCTTGTCATGGAGAAAACTTGTGCACAACGAAAGCAACATTACAAGACTGCCTACTCATATCCGTCAACAATGTTCAATATCACTATACTCATTCCGAAATTTTCATTTTTATTAAAGATCTGGCTTCGGCTCTGCAGGGTGCAAGAGTGACGACACCAAAACCTCACAACAACCACACAACTCTGAAAAACCAACTACAAGACGTTAAAGCTGGCCAAGCAATGTCTTTGCAAATGGTGAATGGTGAACTAAAACTAACATCAGCCAAAACGGAAAAAACAACGACGGAAAGCAAAAATACTCCAGCCACAAAACAGGTACACATTCTCCCAGGCAAATGGCTCTACAGTTATGATTTCTCCTCACAAATGGTTTTAGACTCATTCCTTTGACATCTATTTATTTAAGCAGTAGCTTTAAACCAGAAGAAAACAGTCTGTAAGTCGAGCATTCAATTTCAAGCTACTGTTAGTTGAAAAATATTTTCAAGGTTCAACAAACTTGCATCTTTTAGAGGTACCCAATTACCAAAAAACATGATGATCGCACAAACGAGGGGTTTTAGATGTCAGTTAAAGTGCTCAAAGTTGGACTTTCACAGGGATTGAGAAATCATGAAAGGCTAGCTCATTCAATTCAAATAGTATCTTGCAAATGTTTGCAGAACGTGAAGACAAATGAAAACAAAAAGTCAACCTGCAAGGCTGTAAAGCAGATGAAGGATGTCACATTGTCTAGAGGAAAAGCTGCTGGTACCTTTACCGAACACGGACAAGTCGACTCAATGGACAAATGCGTGGAGTTTTGCTGCAAAGAGAAGAAGTGTAATCTGGTGCTGCTGCTGGGAAAGTCTTGTTACTCCGTGGCCTGTAAGGATAGAAAATCTTGTGAAACATCGCCGGCTCCACCGTCTAATTTTGTACCACAGCTAGCAATTGTTCGTCAAGTCGAAGGAAATGTTAAGAAAGGTGAGTGCGCCAGTTTTGAATCGATAGCTTTCGACATGAGCACGAGTGCAAGAAATAGTACGACTGAGAGATTTCGTCCCTGAAAATCAACCATAGTTCGCTAGTTGTTCATATATTTTGACTTAACAGAGAGAAACTTTGTTTTTGAAAAGTAGACAGTGTAAACTTGTTGTCGTCTAGTTTTTGAGACAATAGAGGGCTTCAGATTTGACCACGACTGCAAAAACAAGCACGGCTGTGCTATGAGATTTCCTTGTTTAGACTCAGTCACTTTGAGAAACAAAAATCACACTTCACAAAAAGACAAACAGAGTCAAATCGATAATCCTGGTTGTCTGCTATACTCCAACTTTTTTTTCCTCTCTAGTTCATCGACCTGACATTCCACAGACACCAAAAAACCTCAAATGTATGTACAAGCCAACGACAAACGATATAAAGTTGAGGAACGGACGAAAATCCGGAACTTTCAAGATGGCAGAGGACGTAAACTCAATGGGTGACTGCATGGCAAAGTGCTGCACTGAATCGTTGTGCGACATAGCATACATGGAAAAGCAAAAGTGTTTTACAGTAGCGTGCAATTCACCAGACAGTTGTGCAACAAAAATGGCGAAAGAAAACGAGGAGTCGCCTTTAATGGCTTTCACATCGCCGTTAGAGACTTCAGCAGTCGAAGGTACGTCCACTGGGAATTATTTAACGATTCCTTCCAGTTAAAAAAAGACGTTCTTCTCATGAAAAAAGGTTTCGGTTGCTAGAGCACATCAGGTTAAAAATAAATCACCAAGCTACGCATTCACTGATTCACATGCTGTGTTATGCAAACACAACTGTTAGTGTTGTGAGTGTAGTAAGTTACCAAACAGCTTGCCTCTACTTTGGAAGAAAATACCATCTGCTGACCGCGCTCTGACGATGGCTTGTGTTAAGGAGGTTGATCAAGGTTCGACACTAGTCTTAAATGGCAAGGGAAGCTCTTTTTGATTATGGCAAAGTTGATCACTCGGAGAAATTTCCAAAAAGCAGCTATCGCTGAAACAGGACAAAATGTCGATTTTCCTTAATGTTTTCTCTAACAGGCTAACGACAACTTAAACTTGTTCTTCTAGAAACGGAAGTAAATACAGAAGAGGACGAAGATGCGACGAGCGAAACCAAGAATTGCAAGCCGAGTAAGATTACCAGAAATACGAAATTGAAAGGAGCCAAGCTAACAGACATGGGCACAGTTGAAGACCTTCACACATGCATTAATCATTGCTGTCGTAAAGATAGTTGCGATTTAGCTTACATGGAAGATCAGAAATGCTATACGGTGCAATGTCAAGATGGATTGCAGTGCGCATCGTTCCGGAAGCCAGCAAATAAAGAGGAAAACACGTTGATTGCTTACATGCAAAGAACTGTTAATGACGCCGAGAAAGAAAAAGGTCAGTAAATAACTAGCTGGACACGCTGTATTCATCAATACCAAATCCATCCCGCTATGATTGCTTAATTTCTATTGGTCCATATCTTAGTAACATCTCTATCTGTCAATACATTGTGAAATTTGTAGATTGGGTGATAGTCTATGTCATCGTAGGATCCTTAGTATGCGCATCTGGATTGAGTGGAATCATTTGGGCCTCTTGCATTTGCATCAAGAGGTAAATAGCAATAATTTTGAGACACAAACAAAATCCCATGTCGCTACAACGAACGTTACATACATGTCCAGTAGTTTTAAACACGAAAATTAAACAAGCAGACTTCTTTTAAATTTAAAAACAAACAAAAGTTTACGTTCACTGAAATTTTTTCTGCTTTATCAAATACGCTGCATGTAGTCTACGATTTCTTCGCTAATTACTGTTACTAACTGTTTTTCTTTAACAAAGAAATCGTCTGAGAAGTAAACGAAGATTGATTGATGACGCCAGTGAGGAGGAAGAAGAGGAAGAAATGATTCCAAAACGTAAGTTTTCAGCTAACAATCTAAAAACTCATGCATGGGCACGGGTGATTTTTGCTGAGATTTTTTTTCTCATAGGGTATGTGATTAAGTAGATTGACTGACGAGAACACTGGAAAAATTTTTGGATCACAGTTATCCGTCTGTTTTCCACTCTATCACATCCTTCAAAAGGAGAAAAATTGAAGCAAAAACCGTCCGTATAAACGGGCCTTCATGAATATTTCCTCCAAGAATATATCTTTCATCTCATTGTCAATACAGAAACTGGCAAAAATTTAAGAAAATCTTGGCCAATGTTGCACTTTAGTGCCTTTAACAAAGTGACTATCTCTTTCGACAGAATATGCTACAAGATACAACAATCCGGTACCTAGAAGATACCGCTAGTTTTGTTGAAGCGATGCTGGAAAATATATTTATGGGAAGAACGTATAAACTGCATTCGTTATAGAAAACGACCAGTTCAAATTATAACACGAGAAGAAAATAAAGAAACGTAGTGGACAAATTTGATGACAAAAATATGGTGAAAACGATCTATTTGAGTTGTTTAAGCCGACTGTATGGTTAATCAAGGGAAGAAAGATTTCTACGGCAATAGAAATAACCGCAAAATGCGGTGCCATTGACCGCATAATATTCTATTGTTACATACACAACCTCTGAATATGAGGTGTTCTGCCATCTGATTGGTTCTCTAATCGCAGGATATTAGCTCATATCCTACTAGTAGAAAAAAGTAAACAAAATGGCTGACAAATTTGGAGAACTAAAAGAAGAAATTCAACTTGCATGTGCTTGAAAATAGCACGCCAAAATGCTCTCTCTGGCCTGTGCACCTGGTCCGCTATCAGCTCATATACGATTCGATTTTCCAGAAGAACTGTTTAATACTTTGCAAACATAAGGAAATATCATAAAAACTTAATTGTTAACATCAAAGCAGGCCAGCAAAATTTCACGGCAGAAGCAATGCTTCTAGCTCCTTAAAACTGTACATAATTTGCAGATTATTTATCCTTGTTTGGTTTTATCAAAGGCAACATATATAGTGCTAAGAACTATTTAGTCATTTATGGTTATTTAAGAGTTTATTCATTAAATCTCACATTAATTTTTTAATCTTTTTTTTAATACATCTAAATTAGAAGCGATTTTAAAACAAATAAACAAATTAAAAACTTTTACTTTTGTGACATTTGTTTGTTTATAAACATATCATTTTTAGCTTTAAAACAATTACAATTAATTGAAATACACAACAAAATACAATAATTTAAAAACATTTGTTATTTCTGTTACAAAATTTATAACATCGAGTATATTATTAAATAAGTAAATGCAAAATTCTACAAATAAAAGAATGCGAATTTGACACGAAAGCCACTTAAAAGCATAATATTCTTCTTTATTATATAAAAGTCTTTCCAATTGCATTTTCTATTCCAACCAAGAGAAAAGAGCTGCTTTATTTCCCTGTTTGATAAAATATTAAATTTTTCATTAATTTCATAAAATTAATGGGTTGGTATTTATATATTTTAATTGTATACTTTAGGTTTGATCAACAATATTCGTCAAAATTCTGTCACATAAAATCATGAAGTTGATTAAAAGCACAGCGCAGTCCTACTTTGTGTTTAAAAATTTAAAGACTACACTACTGGCATAACGCTCTTCATTCGGATCGAGGTTTTTTTGTACAGACGGAGCCCGTGGGGCAAGATTCGTACAAAAAGACCGAGATCCAATATTTCTCGCTAAAGACCGAAACGGGGAGGTTAAAAAAAGTTTGATATGGCATCAGGCATTGTACTTGAATAAACAGGACATGCGTTTTATCATGTTTGAAATGCTTGCATACTAAAAGCGTGGTACACATTTGGTCGAAGAAAAGAAAAGTTACCAATATATTGCACCCTTTCAACTGGAAAACAATTTACAAATCTTAACGACAATAAAATAATGTCATTTTCATGTTTTACAAAACTTTGGCCGTTTGCTTTATAAAATTTTTTAGCTTTTTCTCGTAATGAATCGCCATGCAGTCCATTACGGGAAAGTAATCGACCACTAAAAATGTTTCTAAGCCAATTAAAGCGCGCTATTCCACCGAAAGTGACGAATGGCATATACTGATATATTCTGCATAATCTGTAGAATGATATTTTAGTTGGAGGACGTTTTAACTGCAACAGCTTTTCGTTAACCGATTAGCTCCATGTAAAATATAAATTTAACATGACATCAATTTGAGTGCAAATACCAAATTCAAAACAATGCATGAAGTACTTACCAGTCTGACTGCGCGTTCGTCCTCATCAATGAATTCACCTAACTTAACTTTCCTTCTGCCTTTATAAAACCCCCCAAGAAGCACTGCAATCGCACCCATACAAAGAATACTGAAGGTAACAACAGAAACCAAAGCACCGATTGCTTTTGTCATTGACGCATACTTCACATTTTTTGCAGGCGATGTTTGGGCTAAAATAACATGAAAAAAATGGAACTTCAATAAAATTACGAAAACGCAAAAAGGGAATTCTCTCTCAAATTCAAATAAGAAGGAAACCTATTGTGATTTGATAGCTTTCGAATGTCGTATTCGTAAAACAAAAAGCCTATTACGCATCGTTTATAATTTGGGCGTAATTCAGTCCACTGTTGCGTTGATTTCACGCACGTCAAAGTTTTTCCTTCGAAATGTGGTAGTTTTTCGTAAATTTTTTAACAGAAAGACACGTAATAATTTAAAAACTAACTTAAAACCACGCCCTTTTGTCGTTGTTTATAGACGGATATCTGATACAATTTAGATTAAAAAGCTTCACGTAAGTGAATGTGTGCATGCGTTGCATTTCGCTGTTGCATTTTTCACGTACATAAAAGTTTATAGCTTTCTAAATTTTGTATTTTGTGGAAATGCTTTAACACGTAGATACTTCTATACATTACATTTCATGGTGGTTTATTAACGGGTATCTATTGCAATTTAAAGTTTTGTGTACGTAATAGGATGCACGCGTACATTCCAAAATTTTAATTTTTTGGACAGTGTGTGGAACAGCTAATTTGTCAACATAAAAATAATCGTGAATTTCTAAGTTACATCACAAGAGGTCCGAAAAGTTTCGTCTAGAGCCTATACTCACTATAACACGAAGTATTGTCCATCGATAGATTGAACCCTTCGACGCAAGAACACTGATAAGAGCCTGCAGTATTATGACACAGCTGAGAACAATTGTGAGATAATGTAGCGCATTCATCTACATCTAAAATAAAATCAGGAATACCAGATAATCCTCTAATACTTATTTAAACCATTAAATGACTCAAATACTACAAACACGTATAATCCCTGACCTTAACATAGACATTTAATATCATTGAAGACTAAGGGTATGATGATAAATTTACAATTCTTCTTTAAATGACTCGATTGTTAGAAATACGTACAATTTCCGACCTTGATATAGACACTTTAAATCAATGAAGATGAACATTTTCCATAAGACGATAAATTACAATTCTTCTTCCAGTTACTCTAATATTAGCTATTGATAGATAAAACCCCTGACCTGCCTATAGACATTTCAAGTCAATGGACCTGTCACCTTATAGAAAAAATTTCAAAAAATTTTGAACTGGAAAATCTTTTACCA
Source organism: Phenganax stokvisi (assembly GCA_025400075.2). Classification (NCBI taxonomy): domain Eukaryota; kingdom Metazoa; phylum Cnidaria; class Anthozoa; order Malacalcyonacea; family Clavulariidae; genus Phenganax; species Phenganax stokvisi. The sequence goes on from JAODVQ020037928.1 coordinate 43,806, forward strand.
CAGCCTGAAAGAGCATCCGGAATTTAGTAAAACTGCCAGGTTTGGATGCGAAATGTTGTAAAATAAGGAAAATATAGCCGTGCAAAGTTGGCAA
>JAODVQ020037929.1:0-19898 GCA_025400075.2 Phenganax stokvisi
TTCCTTAGTTATTGAATATTACTGCCAAGATGAAAAAATGCGCAATCAAAGGGGAGAACCTTTCAATTTGAAGATACTCGAAATGTCATCACAACTGTAGGGAGCCTCCTTAAGTCGTGGATCAAATAGGTGCAGTTTACTCCAGTGCGATGATTAATAACTGACAACACATAAACCTACGAATTAACTCGTTGTTTCATTTGCTTCTCAGGAATTAGAGCAAATGGGTTTTGAAGACGATATTCATTTAATCACAAAAGAAATCCCTGTTGATTATGCTAAGGTTTCTTCATTGATTCCAGATTTGTGGCAGAAATACAAACCCAAGGTACAACTTACTTTGTACCCACACTAGACTATTAAGGGCCTGATTATATTGTAAGATTTTAGGTTGGGCTAGCTAGCTGAGTTCAGCTGAGTTAGCCTGGCTGAAGTTTCAATCTGGTGTTTCTATAAAAATCCTAGTTACATAGAGTATAATTCAACCCTGCTTGAAGTATTTGGGCTGAAATATATGTCATGTAATTGTTTCATACGTTTTCATATGTTGCCTGGGTGTTAGCCAGAAAAGAAAAGTTTTGTCTGTTAAACGTCAATTGGGAAAGTTTTCACCGATCATAAACTTTGAAATGTCAAGCTGTTGTTTTTCATGAAAATTCACTGAGGAGAAAAATAAGTAAAATGTCCTTTGATAATAGGAGGAATCAATGCAATGCTTTTCCCCATCAGAAAAAATGAAAATCTTCTAGTGGGCCCAGTTGGGAAAGCCCCTTAGTTACTTCAATTGGGAAGAGTACGTTGAATGGACACTATATGGGCTAGTTAACACCCTAGTTGCCATTCAGCACAATATATCAATGAATTCCCGGTGAATGGTTTAAATTTTGTTTAAAACTGCTGCTGAACTAACATGGGAAAATAATAAGAATGTAATATGAGGCTGGTATGTTGGGCTCTTCTTTGCACAAAGAGAACCAAATATCACAATTTTATTCTAACGCCGAATTTTTTTTCATTCTGGCTAGCAACCTGGCTAGCACCCTGAAAAAAGGTGGTGTTGTCATTTGACGTATAATAATTAATGATGTAGGTATGTGTCCATGTTGGTGTCTCTGCCATGGCAAATATTGTGCAGATGGAAAGATGTGCTCAAAATTCAGGTTACTCCGCAAAAGATACTTCGCATCAATGTCCTGATGGAAAATATTGCATGCATGGTTAGTAATGTTTTCACCCTGTTTATTTGTTTGGTTGGTTTTTGTTTGTAAGCAAAGCATATCACAAGTATTGTAGGGATATTAACGATATTTTAGAGTAGGGAATTGAATGAGATGTGGACTAAAAATACGTCTTAAATTATGTGATAGCTGTTGAAAGGCAGTGACTCATTGTATGACTGGACTCTTTGTTTTCTTATTATATAATACATAAAATATAGTGCAAATATTCAAATGCAGTTACAGGCATGTATCCAATTCATGACAGGTAAGCAGCAGTATACTAAAATATGTTGGCAGAGGTATGCAATCTTTGAGCGCTTGTTGGTTTGTTTTCCTTAGCCAAAAACGTAGTGTGGTCATCGGCTACAACACAGCATGGTTACAAAATAATTAGTTTTTCTCTAGTGCTCATAAAAAAAGAAATAAGTTATGTTTGTGTACAACAGGAAGGCCAAAACTGGAGGGCTGGAGCCTAAAGCACCCCCCCCCCACTTTTATCTCATAATTGCACTCAAACTAAACAGATCATCACACTACTTATATTCTGAGCGGTGCTTAGCATTTAGAAGCGCTTTTCTGACATTGCATACGTGTGATTGAAGATTTAGCCCCTGCACTTTTCATGTATGGCTCCGCCATCCCAGTATGTATTCTGTGCAGCCTGTACGTATACAAATGCCAAAAGGATTTCTTGAAGGTTCAAGATTGTCAGAGTGAAAAATGAAATAAGTTTAAAGAAAATGTATGTTTTAGATGGACCTGAATGTCTTCACACAAACATTTGCGTGGAAAAAATTTTATGTGACTCATTAAGTGAAAATGAACTATGTCCTTGTGAACTGGAGATATCTTGCGATGCTGGAAGGTAAGTTTGTCATGAAACTATGTACCATTGTCCCGCTGCTGATCAGTTGTTTGACAGAATGATGTATGATGTATAATATTTAATTAGTTATCCCTGCGCGGGCTTTTCATAACTAATTTACAATTCTGTGCAATTATGTGGAGTTTCCTACGTCTTATGTGCATATGTAACCTAAGCTATTTTATCTTTTCAGCAATTGTGATCCCTTATCTGTTTATCCTAGCCCACCCTGTCAACATTCCCTGTAGGAGGAAACCGGAGTACCCGGAGAAAACCTGCGACTTTCGGCTGAGGAGTTGCCAGACTCTTTCCGCATGAGAAAGTTAAGTCCGCGCTGAGAGTCGAACTCACGACCTCATTGGTAAAAGGCATATGTCTTAGCGACTGTGCCACCGAAGCCCTTATAAAATAAACCATTGCATGTTTTTTTGGCAAAGTAATCCTACCAGGGTGTTGCAGTAAAATCATCTGATGATAAACAGAGTAAAATTGTCTGATCTGAGGTTAAAATTGTCGGATTTTAGACGGGGCAAAATCTTCTAGTGTTAGGCAAAAGGTCAGTGGCAGAAGTGGAAAAGCACTACTTCTCTTGAGACTGTCTCAAAAAAAACCGGAAATATGCATGAATTTCAGATTAGTTCGATGCATTGCAATTTGCAAACAGCTAGAAATCACATAGTAGGACGTAAAAAATATCGAAGTTTTCTTCGCTGGAAACTTTTAATATTTCTTTGCTTTATTTTTTTCTTATGGGAGACGCAGCTTAACTAAATTTGAAAAGCATCAAACTAAAGGCCCGTTTACAGGGGCGATTTTTACTGTGGCTTCTCTCCTCTTGGCGTATGTGATCGAGCAGGTTGACTGGCTAGTGCATTGGCAAAATTGTTGGACCAAATATATTCGCCAGTTATCTACTGTTTCACATCGCTCAAAATGAGAAAAGTCACAACAAAAATCGCCCGTTTAAATTGGCCTTGATTTGAAATGTATGCATAAACCTATGTTTCGTTTTTTTTGAGACAAACTGTATATTCAGGGGTGGAAATAGTAACTAACAGTATTACCTTTAATATTCTTTTTCAGGTATTTATGTGAATTCATCTACTATAGGTCTTTATTTGAAAGTCTACAACCAGAGCATAGTGGTTCATCAGTACTATTTATTCATGTGCCAAAACTGGACAGCCCTTATAGCAAAACAAAGCTAGCTCAAACTTTAAAGTATATAGTACTTGAGATTTTAAAACAACAAAGTTGTAATATGCAAAAGGACGGACGATTAAAAGTAAAGTGCCCTATTAATTGCAACAGTCAATAATTCAGGATGGAGCTGAATAGTTATTAATTCAGCTACATTGTGGTAATGGCCCGGCCTATCGTTGCTTGCAAATACACTCAAGGTCTTAATTTATGTAAATATTTAAAACTAATATGTTTGTTGCTTTGGCGAAGTTACGTTTACCCGAGGCCGATTAAGGGTACCATGTGTTTCTGATTGGGCTCCCTGGGCCCCCCTTACCTCGAACATTATATAAGAAAAATACTTCGGCGCCCTCTCTGGACTCGCAAATCCGTTGGGCCCCTGACTGTAGCCCAGTCAGCCTACCCCCTTAATCCGCTTCTGATATTAACTTTTAAGGAGTTAGTTTGGTGTGATTTGGGACGATAGTTTCGTTCCTTTCCTTTCTAACCATTTGTTCATGCACGTTTAATCTTTGTTCTTTGTGTCAGCATCGATTTTAATTGTTCTCATAGCTTATAACTTGTAGAAAATTAATCATTAAATTGTTTTGTTAAACTTTTCAATTAGAAGTATATTTAAGAAATATAAATTGAAGTTTTACCGTGTTTGAATACTGTTGATAAAATCATTGGAAACCATAGCACTTTAATCTTGCCAAGACTCTAGCAGTATCACGGCAAGATTGGTTCGAATGAATTTAGTTGACTAAGACCAAACGTTAGGGAGGCGAACGGGAGCCGAGGCCCCATGCGAGACGACAAAGATCATGGCAATCATGCCCGTTTTCCACTAGCGGAATTTTCCGTGCGAAAAATAAATCTACCAAAGTGATTGGCTAGCAATATATTGCGTCGAAAAAAGTCTTAAGCGAACCAATCATGCTGCTGCATTCACTTTCCGCTCGGAAAATTCTGTTTAGTGGAAAATGGCTTTAGAACACTGCTTTAGGCTGCTTTCCAGTTGTGCGTTTTTGACACGGACGTGAACGCACGTAGCTAAAAGTTAAAATTGCAATAAACCTATCTTTCTAACAATCGCAAGAAAAAGCGTTAAGAATTTTGAATTCTAAATAACTACGTGTCTACTTGTTTGTGTATTTTAAAAAATTTTTACGTGCGCGTCAAAAACGCGTAACTGGAAAGCAGCCTTTAGACTGAATTAGTCTTTATCGCGCTATGCGACCAGGCCTTCAAATAGGCCAATTTTGAGTGGCAAAATCGTTGTTTTGCATGACTGTTATTTTTATCAAAACAACTTATAGAATTTTAAGCTTGTCACCAATTATTTAACACTTGCTTCCTTCATACTTGAAGAAAATTACATTAAATTGCGAAATTTTTCCACGTAAGTAGTCGCCGCGAAAATATGCATTTTCATGAATTTATACATTGTACTTTCTCGGCAAAATCTGCTGAAATTTCGCTGAGTTGGGTACAGTCTCTGGCTTACTAAAAAAACGAGAAAATTGGTTCAATTTTCTTTTTAATAAATCAAAGTTTAGCTAATTCAAATATTTTGTCACCCAAAAATGGCGTATTTGAGAAGGTCTGGTAAGGAAGGCTAATTTAAACTAATTTCGATTCTCGTGAAGATCTTGGTCACACACACTTGAAGAATCTAGCTAGGTAAGACCAAAACAATATCTCACCAACAGAAAATCTTACTATAAGATTTTTAATCTGGATACATTGCAAATTTAAACATGCAGTTATTTCCATATGTTAGTATATTACAACTGATTGTATTTGTACTTGAATCGAGCGGTGAACGTCTTCCACGCCCTTGTTTGGGCCATATTTATGAAGTACCAAAACTTGCTAGCTTTGGGCGCCCTGGCTTAGTTTCGGGCGCTACAAAAGCACGGATGTGAAGCTACATCACCCACTTCGTTTGCCTGGAATTACTCAGTAATACTCGCTGGTTTGTTGTATTCCAAATTCCAAGACTTTCCAAGCTTGTTCGTGTTTTAGTATAGTCTGATCTCTACACATCGCCCAGACGTAGTGAACCAGTTCAATTTTATCCTAGAAATTTAATATAATCAAATAAAAAATCTGCCAAGTATTTCGGGCGAGTATCCCATTTGTTTATGACTAGCTGTAGGCTAGAATGGCTGATATGAACCGGGTCAAGCCATCTTAGAGTTTTTTTACAAGATTTATTGCCCTGGATGGATCAATCGTCAATCTGCTGATTGACGATCACCATGTGATCTTAAATTCTATCTGAATTTACCATTCACAAGCCAGGAACCCGGTTGTTTAAAACGTCTTTAAAGTTATCTACGGTCAATTACGAGCATCAACTGTTTCATTTAGCTACTTGCACTGGGAATATAATGATTGAATCGAATCAAATAAAATCATTACGCTCTTTTTACTTCGTTCTCAAACAACAATTGCTTCCAAGGAAAAAACGATCGACATGTTTTTTCCCACGCGAGAGCGCGCGAAGTCCACGAAACATCCTGCCCAACATCAACAAACCAGAATCGCTTATTCAATAATTATGCCTACTTATTAGCTACAAAATCGTAGTTAAAATGTAGAGATGAGTTTTAAACAACCGGGATACACGCGATAGTACCTCTCCTCCCTCAATGACTTTTCCCCTTGCATCCAAAGCGCACATGATTTGTTGAGCTGAAAAAGTCAAAATCAACACAGGACCTTGTTCCATGATCTTCGCTAGAGCAAGCTAGGAAAAAAACATAACAATAAAACAACGGAAATTAACATCCAAGCACAAAAATTTCGTTGTCTCGAGCGAGATTTGAACGCGCATCTTTGGGTTACCGTTTGCTTCTATTAAGCAATTATGCATCAGTCAATTCCAGTAATGCCCACCCACCCAGGTCACACCCAGAAGTTTGCAGGTGTTTTATGTCCGGGAGCCTGACATTGGCTCTTTGAATTTTTCCCCGGAGCCCGCGAGCAGCTGTGCATGTGGCCACGTAGTACGACCCACGATTTTTTTTACATGCAATTTCAAAGTAAAATTCATGAATATGGGCCAAGGGGATATTTACATGGGTAATTAATACATATTGATGTTTTCAACCTGGCTATTTATCCATACCTTGGTATTTGAATAATACTCAACCTATTACACAATGAAGCTTTCCTGTTAACGACCTGTTTGTCTTTACTGGGGCTGGGAATTTGACGCCAGTTTTTGGCCCAGGAGTGGGGCATTGCTGTGAATTTACTGCCCGGCCCCAGGGCATTGTATATAAAAAGAAAAACAATGTGCAAATTCCTGGGGGGATGGGCATGGCTGGAATTGACTGACGCATATCAACATTCAAAAAAATATTTCGGTGACAAAGTATCTTGGCCACGACTTCAAGCGAACGTGTCATAGCAGCGCCAGATTGAATATCGGTTTTGGGCAGTTTTTCTAAACTTGGTCTTCATATCGTCGTAATTATCCCGCAGGTAAATTCATACAGCCGAAATGAAACAGTTTTAAACTATAATTAGCAAAGCAATTATCAATAGATAGTATGTATTTTTTTCCATGAGATTTAGTAGTGCTCAGAAGATAGAATATTTCGATCTTTGAGAGATATCGTGGCTCTTCTTTAATAAAATTATGACCATACGGAAACCTAGCTTGCGGGCCACGTAAACGAGGTAAGGTCTGTGGTTTGGGGCTGTACGTAGACTAATGAAAACCAGGCTGAGAATGATTCCGAAATTGACATGTTTGAAACTCAAGATATAAGCTGTATTCATGTATAAGCAGGCATCACTTACGTCGACACCTCTAATATCCAGAATTTTGTTATTCACTTTAATACCAGCAGCTTTATTCTGTTCAATTTGAGCTGACAACACGCTGTATGTCTACGTGCACAAAGAAAAACTTGCATTAACACAGTCACATGTTAAATAGCATGAAGTATCTATAGTGGTCAGGTAAACTAACCCGTTCATGACACCAATCTTGTAGAAGCTCCATATCACCATTAATATACGCCTAAACATGAAGTAAAACTTTTGGTCACCATCAAGAAAGCGGATGAAATTCACACTGCCTTCACGTTCTCGTAATAAAAATATGTCTTGCTTATATAGTGTGCCTAAAGAACTCTAAGACGGAAAAAACCCTTACTCGCACCAGTTTCTTTCGCGACTTTTCTGACGTCGCCGTATGATTGTCCATTGAAATAACAAAACGGAGTGAACCTGATGAATAGTGGCATGAAACATCGAAAAAAAAGGGGGGTACGAGGGAATAGATAAATAGATGATTGCAGAATTTCATTTGTGGAGCCATACATCCCAACACATTAGAAACTGATCATATAAATTGGAGTAAGTCTTCTTACTATCTAAACACCATGTTAACACGAGAACCTCCCTAATAATACGAGTCCATTTTTAGGTCAAATGGGGTTTCATTTTAACTACTTCACAGGCATGAATTCGCAATATTCAGTAATGTAAACGAACCTGTAGTACTGTAGGTATAATTTCATATTCACATTCATGTAAGAAATTATCTTTGTTAAAGCTTGGATCAATTTTTGTGATTTCTGCCAAAGTTTTCGCCATGTCGGACTGTGAAAAGACATCCTCTACCGAAAAAGAATAAAGATAGTTTATAAGAAGTCTAAAGTGTCTATATTGAGGTCAGGGATTGTAGATATTTTAGCATATCGGCGCTCTTTTAAGTTTTTGTACATCAAATGCAGTGCTTATTCGAGGGCGGCGCTCATTTCACGGCGGCTCTCTTTAAACACATCGGTTTCTTATGAATTGTTTGTAAAAGATAGCAAAACCTATAATTAGACCTATACAACATTGCAATAGAATATAGGCGCTTTTCTGAAGTTGACTTAAATTGTAGGATAGTTGTTTTATATTCGCGTCTTGAACGATTAAATGTTTGGTAGATAATTAGTGCGGCGCTTATTCAAGGGCAGCGCTAAAACGAATAAATACGGTAGTGTACATTAATCAGGCGTGACGAAATATAAGTTACTCAAAGAATAAGTGTACTATTTTTCTAAATGATGTCAGACATAACATAAACAAAACTATTGGCAAATTTAATTCCTTTTCTTTCACGTTTATCTCGAAAATTCTTATATTTATATTATTTTCAGAAAATTTGCCTCTGCCAGGCATATAATATACTCTAAATCTTCTTTACCGACTTAAACGATGTATTATAATACATGCAAATCGTGAATCAGTTTACTGTCATGAAATCCAAAAAAATTCGTGTATATACTTACGAAATATATCGCCAAGTTTATCAGTCACAGTTCTCGTAGCTCGAATAAACAAATTGTCACTTTCATCATATTTCATTTTCAAGTCAAACAAACCTAGAGTAATGACAATACTAAATAGTATCAGAATATCTCTCAACTTTGTGATGAAGACATCTTAATGATAAGCAGTAGAGACATGAGGTTCAGATTTGACTCCCACTACCGTTGGTAGTTTCTCTCGATGACGTAGCTCGTATACTTGATTGGTGAATCAAATAAGCAAGGCGCATGTCACTGGTTGTCTAAATCCTTGGTAGTCGTGTTGACAATGGAAGTCAAATCTGAAGTATTAATTTGCAAATTTTTTTAAACAAATAGTCCTACAGAAATATAGAAACTAAAGACAACAGGTTAAATTTTATTCCTGGGTTAACGATAATTCAGCTTGGAACAACCGGCCCCAGGGTTTAAAGCATTTTTGAAATTTGAGATTACGCAATGAAACAAAACGGAATCGCAAAAAACCCTGAGAAGTTGAAAAAATCGAGTCTGTATTTAAATAGCCCCCTCAGTGATTGATACCATGGCCGGAAAAGTCAAATCGCAGACTCACCATTGACAACCGGATTATTATCTTTGAAGTTTTTCCATTGTTGAAACCATATTGAATCTTTGTGTAAAACTACACCAGTTGCATCACTGACAAAAAATTACGAAAAAAAAACAAGTAAGTGTCCTGTAGGACAAAGAGGTACACAAGAGCAAAATAATCCCATGCATGCACTTACTCGTTAGCTTCAATCCTTTTTTCTTTTAATTTCATTTCACTTTCAGTTTTCGGATTCGTTCTTCGACGCAGTGTTTCTAAAACAAACAAATTACACGGTATTATTATATGGCAAACGTCACTTCCGGTGGAGTAGCGCGCTGCCATTGGCTTAGAAACAATATTTAGTGATTTATTACTTTCCCATAATGGACCAACAGCCCATTTTACGAAAAACCTCCAACAAAATTCGTAAATAAAAAGGCAAAAAGTTACTGTAAAAAGTTGAAAATTATATTTTATTTTGGATTCGATTTGTGATTATTTTAAGTGGAAAGGATGCATACAATAGTACTTTTGTTCTCTTCGACCGAATGTGTATACCATGCGACAATAATATGCAATTTAAACAATGCATTTCTTATGTTTTCGAGTATAAATGCCTAATGCAATATAATAAACTTTTTATTAACCTCTCTTGCTCGGTGTTTCTTAATACTCATCTGTAAAGACCTTGCACTCAGCTAATAAAAAGTTAATAATACTACTAACAAACACATGATAACTAAAACACTCATATTTTCCAAATTTCACGAGTGAAATATAAAAATAATATGTAACGCGTGTGTTTCCTCGTGGGACTCTCGCAACTTAATAATTTGTTGTGATTAACGATGGTTGCTTCTCGACTTTTTCGTTTCAACTTGTGTTCATATAATAAATAGAACATTACAAGGTGGCTTGAAGATATGAATATTTATTTTCGAGTGGTAGAAATAATATTTTACTCGCTGTGCTTGTTCGTAAAATATTGTTTCTACCACTCGAAAATAAATATTCACGTCTTCGCGCCACCGTATACTAGTCCTGTTTAAAGTTAATTATTTCTCTTCAGCAGCTTTTTTCTGTACAGATCAGTAGTTGCCCTCCTCGAAAATCTTCCTCAATATTTCTTTTAAACCATTGATGCTTGCTGGGTATTTTTTGCCCGACTTTTGCGACCAACATGCACGTCTTACAGCAAAGTGCAGCGTCGGTTTAAATCCATTTGCCTTAATGTGAGCATTAAAAGTCGAATTTGTCGATGGAAAAACTTACCAGGTCTTTGATAAGGCTTGGATTTCTCTGCAATAGGATCGAATAATTCTTCCTTGACCGTTTTGAAGCCCTAAAGAATGATTCATAAACATTGCGTTGTTACAGTAGTGTGACGACGTATAGTCTCTCAAAAGAGCTGGTAGATATGCTAGACAGTAAATGATATGCCAGATAATCAGCGGCCTACTAAAACATTAGCGGAGGCATGCAGTCTTTTCCAAAGGTCTTAAAACAGCGGACAGACAAAACGCGCGAGGGAGGAAACGTGAGCGACAAAACAGCAGGATTCACGCAAGTTTATACACACTTTTGCTTGAATAAGTAAGGAAACATTCAAAACAGCGCCATATACTAGGTGACATACCTTGGTGACAGTTTTTGCAGCTTCAGTTTTTCCCAGTTCTTCACTTTGCTCTTTCACTTTAGTAAATGCCTCTTGCGCTGATTTACCAAGCTGTTGGGAATACATTTGGAAGAAATTTCAAATATTTTGCGGTATACGCTCATTTACTCCACCTGTAAACTCTAGCAATTTTAAAACATACGAAAATTTCTCCGGACAACTATCGTGACGAGTTCGCTAGCACGAATGTATAAAGAACAAGTTTTTCTTAAAATTTCCTTGAAGAGTTCACCGACGAGTTCTCTAGCTTGGGTGCAATTGACGAATTCACTTGCTCATGCGTAGGAAGAACAAGTTTCCTCGCAATGTTTCTTGACGAGCTTCCTTGCTCGTGTGAATGACAAACAAGTTTTCCTTATTAACTTCATTCACGAGTTCACTGGCGAGTTCACTAGCTTGTGCGTATGACACTAACTTTTCTTTTGGCAAGTTTTTTGACAAGTTCACTTGCTAGTGAGTACAAGGAAATAATTTTTCCTTGGCATATTGACGAATTCAGTTGCTCGTTTGTAATTATACGATGAACAAACTTTCGTTCACAAGTTTCTAGAAGAGTTCACTTGCTCATGCGTCTGACAAACAGGTTTTCTTTGACAAATCTCTCGACAATTTACTTGCTCAAGGTACAGAACACTAGTGTTATGTAAGAGCTAGCTAAACTGTTCGATTAGTTTGTCATCTATACACTACGTTTACAATATAAAAATATAATTTAAAAAAACTATTGCTTACTTCTTCTGAAACTTGTTGCCCTTTTTTGAACGTTTCACTTGACTTCATTTCTTCGACAACCTAAAAAATATCAAATTGACAAAATCAGATTAAATGTGAACAGTTTCACAGTCAAAGCTTGACAGCATGATGTAATTTTCACAATTTTTATGTCTGTGTACATATCATTGATGTTCAAATAAGTCCTCTCTAGTCGAAACATGAATGTCTGATGTAATCACTACCTTAGGTAACCGACTGTCCACTCGAGATTCGAGAACTAAGCTTGCCTCTACGGCCGTTTTCCCCCGCAGACGGAGCGCACAGTATGTCGGCGCATGGTCTCACGTGCACACCGGGAAAATTAAAAGTAATCCAACTTTCTCCACGAGATCAAGAGCGGTCAATCAACAACAGAGCATGCCCAAAACTGTGCGCTCAACCCACGCGGGCAAAACGGCCGTAGTGGAAAATGGCCTGAAATCATTTCGGGCAGTTGCGATAAGAAACCATAGATGAGCTAAGCGTTGTCGTCTTACTCTAGGCACATCTCATCTAACCGTCTTTTAAGGATAAAACCCATGCATAACGTTCTACGGTCTTGTGTTCTATACTCTTTCAAGTGTCGATACACACTGAAATTTCTCGTCTTTCTTTCTTGGCTTTCCTTCATCTTAACATCAGATTTTGTCAACAACGCATATACTGAGTTAGACACCTCGTTAAAAAACTCGCTGACTATAACTAAGATCTAAGTTGACTTGAATACTTTCGAATAGTATTTGAATGTACGGGCGTCCAGGTGTAGCTGTGGCCGTTTTGCATTACAAACAATGGGCAGTATATGGACTGCATTAAAGTTCCATGCAATATTTACACCTTCTATTGCAGACTTCAGTTGTTTATAGATGCTTAGCGTTGTAGTAGTAACAATTACTCTAAGTTGATAACATAACACATATCGACATAGTTTGAATTCGCCAATAGTTTTAGACAGAATATTCTCATCAATGTACTAGCATGTCGTTCTGTGTTGTTTGTTTTTATGGGTTAGCTACATAATGCTGCAATAAATATACCACGATAGCAAGAAGTGCGAAGAATCTGCTATTTTCAACGGCAAGACTCCACAATTTTATAATCCATTATTATGAAAAACTCAGTAGAATATAGCAGCACTATAATAACACTGACTTGTATAATATGAACTTTACGATAATTGTTTACAGTCAATGTTCATTACAACGCCAGTCTATAACTAGACTACAATAATTCATCGCCGACTGTCTTGAATTTAATTGACCTCAGTCGCAAATTTTCGATCCATTGAATGTCCAGCTAATATGTGAGTTGGGCCAAACTACTGTGGCTGTGTCCTATTGACGACAATTAATCCAACTCCAAGTCCACACGGATACGGACGACGCGAATACAGATACAGATGAGGGAATAAAACACGGATGAAAGAATAAAAACGATTCAAGTTACAATTGAATATTTTATTTCACGCATCCTACATTTGAAATTGAAATCAAGACGGCAACGAGTTGGGATTGTGCGTGGGCCATGAAAATACGTTACTCTCTACCGCCTCCCGTTTTCTCTCCTTTATGCAAAGACCTACAGCTCTATGTTTACTTAACGCTTTTTACTAAATGTAACACAGCCTCGAACACAGCAGCAATTAATATGGAGATCCTATATTTGTAGAATAAGATGAGCAGTTATAACTACTATGACACTTGGAGCTTTTAAACCATGACCACATCACGTTTATTTAAAGTGCTTATAACCCCAAAATGGGTTTTTGGTGATTCTGGTGAAGCTCAAAAAGTTAGTTAATAAGTTCTAGATTAGATTTTGATCAAGACGTGTAGTTTCGGAGATAAAAACGCTTAAACAGGGAAATTTGGCCCCTTCTAATGAAAAGAAAAATAAAGCAGAAGTCCTGGATCCAAGGAACCTGTCTCCAGAATTTGTAATAGATTGTATTGTCGGTAGACATCCTTGAGAAAGAATTGGAGCTAAACATGGTGTTTATTTACCGAAAAATAGCTGTTCTTTCACTTCAAATATTAGGAAGTTGTTTTATAACAGCGCAAATGATGTGTTCCATGCATCCAGGCCACCATGTACACGGAAATTTTTTTAAAACAGCAACATTGAGCTTTTATTTATTATGCTTTGCCAATTTCACATCAACTTACAGTACACAATACTATGGCAGGGTGTACGCAACAGCTTACGCGAATTTCGGCGACCCTTTACTACAACACAACTCACAAGACAAGACAAAACAAAGACACATATTATATAGAACTAATAATAACACGAAGTTAAATTGAACGAGACAAGTGACGAGACATGTTACAAGACAAACATACAGACTTCCAAGTTCTAAGATTTTCGGCATCATAGATATCCAATGCTGATTTAAAATAGCTATAAAGGCTGTTCTGGAATCCGCTAAGGCTTGCGTTTTTTGAAGTCAGGTCGTTGGGTAATATATACTCTCGAACACCTGGATAGGAACGATTTCTGGAATGTTGCAGTCCTGTTTTTCGTAGTTCCGAACGTCAAGCATTTGGGGTCTACCGATCTGGTTATTCTTTCCCCGTTCTGAGTAGGTGGTAAAATGCTGTTATCAATGTTTATCATCCCAAGAAAAAGACAAGATCTAGATACTCGTGCCAATACGAGCTGATCTAGAATGAGCGCTTATATCTCTGAACCTTCTATAGATTAAAATCTAATGTATAGATCCTATTAACTAACTTTTCAAGCTCTATCACAATCATCAGAAACCCGTTTTGGGGTTATAAGCACTTCAGCCTAAGTACGCAGGCCGTCTTCAGAAAAACGAATTTAGCGTCAATTATACAAACAAGTGTCATCATATTGTCATGCATCAAAGCTGCAAAGAACATGTACGAGCATTTGTTTGCCAACGCCGTTAACTTTTTGACGTCGTTAGTTGGATCAACGCTGCATTATGCTGTGGTTTCGAAGAAACTTTACACTAAAAACCGATTTCACACCTGCGATACTCACGTTTCGTGATGAGTAAACATGAATCTTGTAAGTTATAAAACAAACTTTGTAAAGAGACAATTAAAAGCCAGAATATGTAAAATTTATAATGATTACCAAAGTAAAAAGAGGCACGCGGCAACAAACAGTGAGCCATATGCTGTTTGAGAGTATTGTGAAAAGAACTTAAAAATGGAAGAAGCAGTTCACGTTTATAGCAAAGAAGAAGTTATTGGTTTGTCCATACTTAATATACTAGTCATAACTCTTTCCGTGCCAACAAATATTTCAGTCCTAATTGGTTATCTTTCTTCACGGTCGTACCGAGGGAAGTCGTCCACTGTTCTACTTCTAAGCCTCACAATCGCTGCGTTGCTAGACTCAATTGTTGCCACCCCATCTGAACTTGTTCTAGAAGTTTTCAAACCAAACTTGATAGCAAATGGTGGAGTCTTTTGTACTTACGTCGTAGTCACGGCACATTCACTTTATCCGACCGGCCTTGCAACTTTAGCCTGCA
This sequence comes from Phenganax stokvisi, assembly GCA_025400075.2. NCBI lineage: Eukaryota > Metazoa > Cnidaria > Anthozoa > Malacalcyonacea > Clavulariidae > Phenganax > Phenganax stokvisi. The sequence continues at coordinate 15,081 of JAODVQ020037929.1, forward strand.
TGTCAATTGATAGGTTTTTCGCAATTTGCTATCCGCATAGGTACTCATCAATCATGACAAGAAAGCGAGCCATCGCCTCGGTTATAATCACATGGATACATGGAATCATATATGGTACAATTATCGTGCCGTTTCTTATCACATTTCACTACAATTATCACGTTGGGGCGTGTGCACTTGATTTCGGCGGCGATCGCTTAGCGTTGCTAATAATGGTGGTGATCATCTACGGGGCAATTCCAGTGGGGATTGTAGCGGTATTGAACTATAGAATAGTTGTGCATTTGAAGAGGCATAACTCCAGGCTGGCCAATCGTGCAGCCGCAAATCTATTAATCGAAAGAAGATTAAGAGATGCAAGGCAAGGTAAGGAAGCTCTAAATTTGATAGACTATCACAAATTCATCCTCAGAGGTGTGGCAAACACAATACATACTGATCTGACAGTGCTAAACCTCGAAACAACCAATGCTTTATGAAATATAATATTCGTTGTCTCAAGCGAGATTTGAGCTCGCATCCTCCGATTATGGCTTGTCTACCCCCTGAGCTTTCGGGCTATAGAAATAAACCCGGAGGACCATCCAATTATGGGTACAAAATATTGCTGCAATGACAAGAAGCCTTGCTTCCATGCAGCTTTCCTGAGAGTGAACCTTTCGCCCAGCTGCTACTTGTACTTTCCGCAAATCGCTATATACTGATTGTTCCGGTCCGGCTGTAGTTGCACTGATGTTGAGGAAATGAAAAACTTGCTAGTATTCCAATATTATGTCAAAAAAACCCAACAAACTGCTCGGAAACACGAATGCTTTGACACAACTTCAATATTTAACTTAAGAGCAAGATTTTTGAAGTAATTATAGCATCAACTTTTTTCTACAGCACGAGAAAAAAGAATTACATCAATGGTGTTCTGCGTAACAATGACGTGTTTCATCGGCGTGACTCCTGTAGCGATCGTTCATTTTTTAGAAGCGACCTCTGCCCACCCATCACCACTTTTCTATGCCATCGCTTACTCAATTCTTCATTTAAGTGTATGTTTGAACGCTGTTTTCAACCTTTACTGCCGAAAAGACCTCAGAGATACAATAGCAAAGTTCTGCTTACGACGTGGTGGAGATTTCACATTGGAAAATGAAATATCAAGGAGACCTGACAGTGAAAGTCAGGGTTGTACGAGATGTTGGCGTTTCTTTAGAGAACGTGTGCCTACAACTCAAGGGCAAACTGAAGGAAACAATCCGACAAACTGAAATAGAAAGCATCCGAGATAGATGGAGGTTTCTAACGGAGCAGTAACCTGCAAATAGGTTTAGAAACGACGGCATTTTAGCTAATTTTTTGCAATAATACCTCCGACAGGTGCAAGCAACGATTCTAAAGATCAACCATTTAAAAAATGGCATACTTTCAAACGTCAAATAGCTTCGTTTGCTTGTACTTGCAGAGTACGCCATTGCCGCCCATCTGTTCTGCCAGCTGCAATTCACATGAGTCATACCATAAAATAATTCTCATAATTAAGGCCCGGTTCAAACGTCGAACTTTTCATGTGCCGAATCGAATCCAAATGAGCCTAAACAAAGACTTGTGCTCAATTGCATTCGATTTGGCACATGAAAAGTTCGACGTTTGAACCGGGCCTCGTAGTTCTTAATTTTCGCACCTAACGCACAAATGCTTGCATGGTTTCCACTCTGATTAAGATATGGCAGGGTAAATTCAACATAAAAACCATGGACATGGCAAGAAGACTCTGAAGACAAATTGAAAACTAAAATGTTGTATTGCACGCAAATAGTTATTGAATGTCATGCAATAGTTTATCTAGCAATACACTTGGTCACATTTTCTACAAATAAATTGTTTATTACTCCGACCACCCCGGAGGGGTGCGGCGTATTAAAATGGCCTCGCGTCTGCAACTGTTTTTGTTTCGGTGTTTGTGGGGGGGGTTTCGTGCTATTAGATATTGGAATTTCCACAGTAACCTAATCAGGTCACATGAAGAAAATACAGCAAGACGTACGACCACAAGATGCACATTGAAACCACTAATTGATCTAAGCATTGGAACACAAATATGTTTCCGTTTGTGTCCATGAATTTGCGATGCACTTGATTTCCAATTTGTTTTCGGTTAAATGTCTATGATATAGTTCTGGCTGAAATTGTAATTTTGCATTGAAGAACAAGGCCTTTATGCTTTCGATTAATCACATATCAAAGTATAGAAATAAATCATGACGCTTTTCGCAGAAAGTAGATTATACTATACTGGGATTTCAGAGTACATTTTCGTGTTGAAATTTCATTGTCATTACAGCACCAAGTTACAGTTACCCAGCCAAGCAGTGCGTAGATCTCGTATTTAGAAAAAACGGATAATCTACATTTGAGCTTGTCAGTCGTATCGTTTATTTCGTGCAATGGTATCGATATACTGCCCATATAAGCCAGCTAGTTTACTCTGCCAATTGTACTACACACCTTATCATCATTAATACAGTTGCATAATGTTCTGGGTTGTTTGTTTTGTCGCGTAGCTACACTTTCTAATGCTGCAACAAATATTTAGAATAGCAAGAAATGCCAAGAAGTTGCGATTTTAAACGGCAAAACTGCACAATTTTATACTCCATTGAATGATATAAACACAGGACTAAGTTTAACAGCACTGCATTATTATATATCTAAATTTTTCGATGATTGTTTATAGTCTATAATTGTTACCACGCAGTCCGAAGACTATATTCATCGCCAACTGTCTGGAATTTGCTTGACTTTAGTGTATAATAATACTTTATTCATAAACACACCAATTACAGGCATATATGAAATTGTAAAACAATTGAGATCTATTGTTGGCGGTAGTTTGCTTATGATGTCAAACTATCATATAAATACAGTATATCATGAAAATATTGCGATGTTACTTTCACAATAGATTTATCGGGAATGTTTCGTATGTATCGAAATATTTCCCTGGTGCTAAACAAGTAGAATGTTGCATTTAATCGAGTAACTTTTTTATAAATTTGTGTCCGAGTTGTTTGACATTGTCATTCCTACAACACATGAAATAATTATATTCATCACCAACTTTATTAGTGTTACACAAAATACATTTTCGGTCTTCAAACGGAGTTTTATTGTAGCAGCCAGATTCAACTGGCAGTTTGTGAGCAGATATTCGTTAGTTACGAATATTCGCTTCATTTACTAATAATTCCGTTGATATCAGTGCTCACAAAAAATTAAACATATTTTAACATGATAATAACATCCTCGCCAAACATAAAGCCGTCAAAATGAACTTCTCATCGCGTGTCATTTTTATTTCACTCACTCCTAAAACTTCCACCATTACTGCGACAAATAATATTTGATATATAACTGGCTAGCACATGCGCGTTTGCGCTGTCAACAAAAGAATCGGGTGTTCCGGTAAATATCTTTTACATAACACGAAATGAAAATTTTATAAATCTACAATAACGACGATGATTCCTCGCAATTTTTGTGAAATTGGCAAAAGGTATAAAAAATATTTTAATAAGACGTCTCAACTCGCCTAAATAATTTTCAAAGCACAGAGTAAGTACTAAGTCACTACGACCATAAAATGTATACACCCCCCGGATATTTTACACTATTACCAGTGAACTAAAATAGATGGAAGGCTACCTGCATTTACAATCGCCTAGGATCAGGTGAAGCCAAATTTGACCTCCAGACACGCGTGTCTGGAGGTCAAATAGTGTACTACACGTACCGCTTTATCTCGCTTGGTGCGACACCGACGCGACACTTGGCGGACTGTTTTGAAAAAAAATAGATTTTTAATATTTGGTATGTTAGAACTTGGTAATGTTAGTTCCTTTTATGCTTTTTTTAGTTATTTTGTGTGCCGCAGCAGTTCTATTGTGAATCTTGATGAAAAAGCATTTAATGAAGCTTTTTCAGACGTTGACCGGCCAGAAAAACAGCCGGCAACTCTTCGCAAGTGTCAACCATTTCTGTTTTGGAGCACTTACAACGTCGAGTAGCATTGTGAAAACAAACATTGTCTGTATTTGTTGTAAAGTCATACTTCTAATACATCAATTTAAAACAATTGTGCCATTATTGTTTAAGAGTTGTTTTCAAGCTAAATATTTTCATTTCTCGTACTTGGGCGTGTATTCACTTTGCGTGGAAGAACTAGGTTCTAACGAAAACAATAGGCTTCAAATTTCCGCGTGGAGGTAGCCTTCTACCTATTTTAGTTCAACTGAATGACTGAGTGACTCGTTTGAATTTCGTCACTTATTTTCCCTAGTACTATACTATCAACTCACCTTTGACGCACTCTCACTCAGCTGTTCACCGCCATCTTTGAGAACCGATGACAATTTTGAAATGCTTTCACTTCCCCGTTCCTAATGTGGTCAAAAAACAAACAACTCATAAGACATACAGTTGAACCTGTATAACAGGCCTGTATTAAGCGGCCACCCTCTATTAACCTCCATTTTCCTAGTATATATTTGTCACCTGTATTAAACGGCCACTCTTATGAAACAGCCATACTTTTTAAAGTCCTCATGCAGGCTTGTCGTTATACAGGTTCAACTGCATTACAATTAATACATATCAGAGTTGCTACAATAAGAAAACGAGTCCAAAAAAAGTCCCCAATAGCAACCACTCTATTGTTGTTAAAGGTGCGTTATTATACCCCTGGGGACGGTTATACGAAGCCAGTTTAGCTTAAGCGGTGGATAAGGTCAAAATATAAATCATATTTATACATTCCTTGTGCAACCGAAC
>JAODVQ020038033.1:0-19891 GCA_025400075.2 Phenganax stokvisi
TCCCACTCGTTGCACCTAACCATCCACACGGGTAAGTTATGTTACGATAGGTGTTCACCAGAGTTCTCGCGCGTGCGTAGGAAATGGTGAAAAGGCTGTGGCTGGAGGGGCTTCAGCCCCTTAAGTTTTCGAAAAGGGGGGCAAACAGAGCAAGTTCTAGCAAGCTAAATACACATTTTCGTGCATAATTTGAATTTCACTAACCAAGACATCAGATGTTTGAAACGTGTGTTCGTGGAAAGGTTTCAAAACTTTCTTTCCGGTGTAGTTTGAGTGCGTGAAACAAGCAAACAGTTAGAGAGCCAAGGCGAGGTTATAATTCACCGATCAAAATTATTAACTAAAGTTTCATTCATGTAAAAACTTCATTTTCCGTTTTTTCAAGATTTTTAATGCATGTTCACAATGAAGAAACCGGATTCTTTGGGTCTTCTACCTGTAGCCAGAGAGTTTACGTCTGCAAATAGTCGTCGACTGCACTATTTTGGCAAGTTTTAAAAACCTGTAGTTTGTTTACTAAATGTTTGTGTTACGTCCTTCGTTGCTTTAGTTGTGTTTTCCGCATAGATTATCAAAATATTCTTGTTAGTATTTTTGCTCCTCGTTTTCTGGCATTTGCTTCCCAGAATCGCAAGAAATGCTATATCTGGATTTCCATGTTTCAAAAATTTTCCCGAGAGGAGATGTCCCCGGACTCCCCTAAATAAGCGAGCGCTTTCGGCGCTCAACCAAATTTTCAGCCCCCTAAACCCCTGACCGTGCCACGAAGAACCACACCAATGGTACCTTGAAACCATACGTATTTGAAATCTTAATTACATGCTGTGACAGTAATTTACGCTCTGTATATTTCAAGTTCAATTTTACTCTCGACGTCCACAGCTTGCTGAATCACCTTCAGAATTTCAGATATAAGATCAACAAATCTTAGTGCAGGATCTGAGCCTACCATATGGTTTACCATTATAGAATGTGTAAACTCCCTAGGAAAGAAAAAGTTGAAGTATAAGCAACTTCTTGCATTTTTTAGAAGTGTATGTACTGAAGCAAGAGCATGTGTTTCCAAACTATATATCGTCTGGTTCATTTATCTATCAGATTAAATTGTAACTGAAAGTGATCATGTCAACGAGGCAGAAATTTTCATTCTTCATGGTAAAATTCTTCTCATTGGCCTGTCGTGCAAAAATTAGAAAAACTAGAACTATTACAATTTTTACAATTCTATATAAATGGGCTAAGTGGGAATTCTTGAAAGGTAATGTTGTAATTTTGTTGCGGGATGCCAGCGTCACTGTGTCAATGTGTCTGCTACAGGCACCGACCTTTTCGCCTGTAATATTACAGTGGCCCATACAAAACTAATACACTCTTTCTTTGACCAACACATGTTTTTCGTAGATGGTTTTGTTGGCTGATGAATGAAAGTTTTATTAGTTTTTTTTTTTGCTTTCTTTACATAGTTTTATTCAGGGGACACCCTCCTTGACAGTTTTCAGGCAGATATGAGCAACAAGACTCCTAGAAATGTTCTTCACTTGGTTATCTAGCCCTTATATGAAATGCAAAATTGTGACATAATGAACTACGTGCAAGTGAAGTTGATGAAGAAGGAACACATGCACTGGTTAAAACATCGCTTCAATTGGTTGCGTCGCAATACTACCATTTCTTGATATTTTAGAAATTTCATCAAATCAAATCTCCCTCGCAACTAAATTTTTGGTATTGGTTGTCCAGGCATCCTAAGCCGATAACTTAAATAAAAAACTAACTTTACCGTCATAAATATAATTCGTATTTCTTCACTCGATAGAGGCATCAAGATCATATATATGTAATAATTAAAATATCTTTAATCGTAGATTAACTGATATGATTCTATAGAGCATCGGATAACCCTTGATGGTGTAAAATGTTTATGCAATGCAACGATCAATAAAAATTAAATCGTGCCATGATACAATAATGGTTGGAGGTGTTGAAGCTTTGTGCACGGCATTAACTCAGATCATTGCAAAATTACTAGATCAAATTTAAATAGATTAAATCGAAAATAAAGGCTAAACGCGCTTTCCCATGCGCTGGAACATGAACTTAAATTCTTGATTCATGCCTAAGCGATAATGACAAGGAACGAAAGACTAAAAAGTGTGTCTGGTGCACTAAAACAATGGAAATTTTAAAATCTCTATGTTCAGTCTCCACCTAAATAACCTGCATGACTGCTCGTAATATTGAGCCACTAAGTGATGCTTAATAAAGTGAAAAAAATGCTTGTGGACTAATCTAGATCTTATCGCCAATGACCTAGGCGATGCAGGAGAGTAATATTTGTATCATGGACAGACAGATGAAGATTCTTGTGATCTTCAACAGCTTACATCAGGTGCTAATAAAATCAACGATAGTGGAGTGAAAATGCTGAGCGATAAAAATTTTAATCTAAATTGCGCACCAAAAAACAAGCATTGTAAACTTGCGACCATTGAGTTGTCTAGTAACAGCATATCGAGTGAAGATTTTCAAAGGCTCAGAGATACTAATGGTCAGAATCCAACTAGGCGTCGTATCTTTGCAATACAGCACTTAATAGTACAAACCATCGCAGTTCTGAACCATAGATTTCAGCGTAGAACACTCAAAAGTAGCTCGGTAATTTTTGCGGTGTCAGGAAGTGCATTTGTCCATTTTAGATCGTCCTCTCCTTCCATTAGTCTTGAATGCAGCCGCAGCTCATCGAACAGAAGACATTTTATTCAATAAAACACAAGGAAAAGAAAAAAAGTAGGAAACACAATACTGAACTTAACCGTATGATGTGCAGATACCAAAATATATTTGAGGTTTTTGTCAAAAGCATGCGTTTAGTGCAAGAAGGATGATTCTTGGACCCCGTTTCCATTCTAGGATGCATCGGCTTGTTACTATGCAGTCTATTTGCAGATTCATATATTTACTACATTGTCATTGGACATTACAGATTTGCAGGTCATTCCGTTGCCGGTAGTATCGGCCCGAATGCACTCTTTATACTTGTTGACACTGTCGTCAATTCCTCTTGCATTCTTTATGAGACTGTTCATTCAAAAAATGTTGGCCTCTAGAGTACGGATAATGTATATTGTTTTGTTTCAGCTTCATACCATTCATTAGTCATGGCATGGTTTGCTAAGTTTTCATTTTATGTCTTGAGTAAACGCAGCTGTCACTCTTCCTTTTTTGGCAGTTTTAAGAATTTTGCTGTGCATCATAAGCTTGAGGGATAAACCGGACTGTCACTTTAAACTGTTTCTGAACTGAGTCAAAGCACAGTATATATTACATGTACATCATGAACGTAATATAACAGCGACCTTCCATGACACCAAAACAAATACCTGAATGACGTGGCATTTTTACCATACCATGGTAGGCTCAACAAATTGCAAAAGCAACCAACCAACCAACAATAGAACAATCTTAGTAACTTTTGAGAAAGAACTTTCACATCTCTCTCGAGGACAAACTATTTGACCTCAGTTATTTAGCGAAGATGAATATGAATACAGAGGGCATCGTGCATCTCAGCTTCTGCATGCGCTCTGGCACTTTTTATGAGATTCAAACTGCTGACATTTTTCCCATGAGGAGACCCTGAATTGTAGAGGGCTATCATTATGCCAAAATAGAGAATAAGGTTGGAAGCAGAAAACGAGGCAGATTTAGCAATACTGAAGAGAGTATAGCATATTTTTTGCTGTTTATAGCTGGAAATGAGAGCTTATTGGTAGCTAGTTTTTTTACGCAATTTTAGATGACGTACAAAAAACATTTATAGCGCAATAGACGTTTCATGTCAGTTGTTATTGTTACACGCACTATTTTTGCACTCGAGAAAAACTGCCTTAGCTCCGGTTGGATGTTTTAATTCATCTGCAAATATAAGAAACTCATTAGTGTAAATCTTGTGTACTTACTGTTGAAATATGTGATCAAAGAACACGGCATATCGACAATGCCATCGAATTGCAAGCAAAAATGAAATTTTCATGACTCCAATCATTTCCGCTAAAGCAAATATGATGAGGAATTAATTAATTTCCGGGCAACGGACTCGGGCGATCGTGCATTTTCAATTTATAATGCTTTCCTCCCTGGTCACGTGCAGCAAATCAAAAAGGCGAAGTACAGCGAAGGTTGCAGCTTTTAAAAACGTCACTCAGGGTATTTTTTATTGTATTCTCTCTAACCATGGCACCTAAAGCCAATCGTTAGAGCGTTTTCACTGAACAATAGCAAGCAATGATTCATGAGTGGAACCAGGTGAAAAATTGTATTTCAAATTCTTTTGATAACACTTAGAACTATGAGCCTAGCTACTAGTCGGAAACGGCAATGTTGCTGTGTCATTGCCTCCCATTAATTTATATATGCTAATTAATGCGAATATGTACAGTATTTGAAGCATAAAAAATTTCTATAGCTATGGCGCTGTTTAATTAATTGAATAAAACTTCTGCTTGTTCATGTTTTAATAATCTATCGTTCAAAAGTTGCACTTGCTTTTTAAGACAATCTACTTGTTGCTGCAGGTCCAGTTTATCTTGTTCTAGAGTTTTGACTTTTTGAAGCACTTCTATTTCTTTGAGTCGCCTAGCTTCGCGGCTCTTTCTTGCACGTTCCGTGTTCTGGCAACGTTTCTTCCAATAAGCGTCGTCCTTCTTTTCCTCTGGAATTGAGCGTTTTCGCGAGCGCTTGGAGATCGGTCTAGGGTCGTAGTTCACTCGTTTTTGGTGGTAATTCCAGTGAATACGTTCAGTCAGATAGCCTGGCTCATTTTTTGCTGGCGTGTTATTGTTCGAGCGAGTCTTTGTTGTTTTGCATTCCGAAGCAAGATAATCTCCTCTGCTGAACATTGATTGATCTAACACTAGATCAGAGCGTATTCCAGCGAATGCAGGACAGGCTCCAAATAGTTCATCTAGCTCTGTACCTTTGAACCCCGCAAAGCTATCATCTCCGTCGCTTCCATCCAGGCTCCCGTCGGTAGAGTCATTTGACTCACTGAGACCGCAGAACTCACTTCCAAGCAGCAAGAAATCTTCTTCCATATTTCAGACAACGTTATACTTTTCTCAAAATTGTTCTTCTTGTGTTCAGGAAAGACTACTGTTCTCATTCAACGCGTATTTGACACCCAACAGTTATGAAGAAAGCCTTCTCTCTTCTTCCCTCGGTATGTAAAGAACAATTAAGTTACGAACGAGCAAGTTTTTGGTTCTTGATGGCCTACCACTGAGATACTCAAGCTCAGCTCAATACGTTACGAATGCTCGCTCTGCTCTGGTATGTGCACTGAGTGATTGCTCGTGTTTTATTGCTTCGGTTCTTCAAGGTGGCTGGCGCTACGAAATACGTAGATTCTTTACAAAGAAAGTACCCAAGTTGTGGCGTGGGCGATCCTGTATACTAATTACAAGTCAGTATTTCCTTTATATGTAAATAACTCATTGAGAGTGTCATTTTATGACAGAAAAACACAGAGATATGCACAAAACACAGCCACATTACTGAAGAACTTGTTTCTTCATCGACAGCATATTGTATATACAGTACAAATACGAGTAGGAGACAAGTAGTTGATCAAGCAATATTTGTGATGTACATGTGAATTGATCGATCACTATTTAAATAGTTATCTTGAAATAATTACAATGATATCTTTAACCACGATCAACACTGGCGCAATAGAATTTGCATTTCTGGAGGAGACTGATTTTTCACAAGACATACTGCATAGTTGAAAATCACATTGTACCAGATGATTAGTTTTTGACAGGTGATTGTAGAGCACTCGTATAAGAAGAGCACTTAAGAGCTCTTACTCAGCGGATGTCAGTTTGCGTGTGGCAACAAACGAGAATTAACAATTTCAATAAGGTTCCGATGCATTGCGTGAGATACAACGGAAAGGCGAAGTTGTTGCAACATTTGTGCCCAGAAATGGTTACTACAAGACGGGTTTGTCTTGTGCATAGAGCGGCTAGGCGTACTTTAAAGCAAACAGCGGTATGCATGCATAGCATCCGAAATATCCATTCATGAAATAGATAGTAATTTCTGCTATTGCACATTGAAGAATATTAATTTTTATGCATCGGAAATTTCTGACTTAGAAATTTGTTTCTTTACTAAAATTAGTTCGTTTCCTTACAGGAATTAAATCCAAAATACATGTATATTCACATACATTACTTATTCACATAAGAACATCATACACATTAGTCTATTGAAGCAAAAGAAGAAAAGAAAGACAACTTTTAAACAATTAGAGATCGAGTGTTTCTTTCAGTTTTCTGTCGGAACGCTTTTTAATCTCTAAATTCTATAATAAAGTCATTTAAAACGATTAGCGAGCAATTCAGTAATATTCATATGTACACGACCATCACTTCTTAAGTGGTATACTGAATCCATGGATACGACCTGAATATATAACAAATTTAAATATTTGTATTTCCTTCAAAGTACCGATTTAGAACTTAGCAGACACACCTAAAGGTGCAACGTCTTATGTTGATGTCATCATGAAATCAGAAAAATCTCAAGCTGGTCACTTATACCAGATTTATACTGGGGAGACGGATCTTTGGGCAAAGATTAAGGAATCATGGAGGAATGATTTTACGAAGTACAGCATATTCAGTGAAATTTAAATGATTCAGTAAACGTCTATATATGTGCTAAAGAGCTGACACCCTTTAGCCGTTAATATTGCTTATAGTCATACATGGTATTCCATTGTTTAAAGTATAGGTATTGTTTTATTTTAGTGTTCGTCGTAGACATCCGTTTATTATCTTTGAAACCCGCCGTAATTATTGTGTAATTTACGTACATTTGCTATGACTATTTCTTACACGAAAAATAATGACAGCTCGTGATAACGCGCACCGGTTCCTGTTATAAAACTTCGAATTTTTCCCGTTCTCCGCTTTTTTCTGAGCTTCACAAGCAAATCATTCTGGTTACCTATGCTGGTATACAGTATAAAGACGCTTCGAAGATTGAGTCGATTGACGCACATTGCAGCGATTCGAGAGTTTAAGATCACTTGGTGTTTCGCGTTGACTTTCCACGATATCTGTGTGTTTACCTGAAGTAAACTTTTACATTGTTTTTTGCAAAAGTCTAGTTTGTAACAAATCGAAAGAAAACGTAGAAATAAGCATACAGAAATTTTCCAAATTTTGTGATGAAGGTAACACCACTAGTACCTGTTTCACGAAACAACGGTACTTTACATTCTTTTGAACAAAAGTATAGTTTGTAAAAAATTGAAAAAAAACGTAGAAATAAGCATACTGTAGTTCTCAAATTTGTGATGAAAATAACGCCACACGTTTCACGAAACAGCGGTCGAGCGTTTAAACCTGGTCCTGCAATCACTATACATCCCTGGCATCATTAAGGAATATAATATTAATGGTACCGTAGTGGCACTGTCCCCAAATTTATATGATTGAAATGATAGGTATTTCCCATCAAGTTGTGTAGTTTGTGTTTTGAGATAAAGTCTGTCTTATCACATTTTCAGTTTAAATTTTCTTCGAAACTGGAAGGCGTGTAAAAAAAGAAAAACACGAACCATACAAACAAGCCATAGGAATATTTTTCACACATCAAATGTCTAATAACTATGTTCGCATTTGTAGAATAATGTAAACCCTATTCCGTATATATTGAAGTACTAATGATTCTTATAAGCTTTTTGTAACTTACACAACTCAAACAGCTAGGCGTCTATTTGATATTGGCTTGGAGACAATTCGATGTTATAAAAGATTACCACAATCGTTGGAAGACACATAATGAACCTCTTTACTATAAATACAATCACGATTAAGTTCATATCAAGATAATTACACTCTACAAACCTGGAGTGGAGCGAGGCTTTGAAAAAACCGCGCTTGGCGAATCGTCAAGTAAATTATTCTATATTTGGTCATAGAAGGACTGTTCACAATTTCCCCTCCCACGGTAAAAAAAGTTCCTTGACGACTAGTAAGCCCTGAACAGACAAGCAATTCTTCCTTGATAAGTTCCTGCACGACTCTCCCTTCTCGTGGGCATGACGAAAAAGCTTTCCTTGGCGGCCATACACATGCGTAACTTACCTTGCTGAAATTCTGGCATGACTAACTTTCGAACAACGCTTCCTGTCAAGCAAAAACTTGTCAATTTCGGTCGTTCACGCGAGTAAATCAAGTTTGTCAAAGGAAAACTTGTAAACGAAAACGTGCTCGTCTACGCAGGGTTCTATAGTAGTAGTCTTTTCAGTTTCTTTTTCGTTCCGGCGAAGGCTATAGTTCACTTGTATACTTGCATACAGTAAACTGAATTAATGACTCTTTGGAGGTTTTAGTCAGACATTTTGATTGCTCACGCATTAAAAAGACATCAAATATTTTTACACAATTCCACACTGCATTATTTATGGTCTGCATTTCACCGCTAACAAGTTTACATGCAATGCTATGATCACGTACGCGCATTGGGAAGTGACAACGTTTGACAATTTCCTTCTTTTGCTGTATTGTCTTTTGAGTGTTTTGTCTTCCTTATAATTATCAAAGGCTGGTTGGCAGGACGTCCCAGTCAAAGCTCTGTTTGTAATTGTCTTAGAACGTCAGCTCACTACCAATTATAGATTTTCCAAACAGTACCGTAAATCAAGAAAGTTTGTCTTTTTTTTGCAAGACTTTTAAGATCAAAACATTGCATTTCTACTTTCTCTAATTGCAGGCTAATAGCACTGTGATCGAACAAGAATTATTGTGCCTTGGAGATAAAATGCCTGCTGATAAAATTCATGCATGTCAGCATTTTGCCTTTTGCTTCCCGGCTTTAGGAAGGTGTAATCCGCCTTTAGTCAATGTTGAGATTGAAGTAATGAAATATGATGCACAGGCAAAGTCACTAAAACCATTTTAAAGATGGTTATGAACATCAGTTGAATGGGAGGAGAAAGTTTTTTAAAGGGCATTTCGACAAAATTCTTTGCTTTTAGCTTTATTTGTCGGAAGTTTTGTCGAAGATTGACGCTCACGAAACATCATTGTGGAAATTGACGTCAATAAATCGAGGGACAAGAATAGTTTTTGAATACAAGAACTATTTACGAAAAACAAACAGTGTCTCGACTCTTTGACTGCACTTTTTTGCAATCTGCACCGCGATGGTATATGACCATAAGTAAAACAATAAAAATATGCAAAGAGTTTCGTCATAGATAAAAACTCCTCTTCTATTACTGTATTTATAGTAAGCGCTCAAAAACTGAAAAGTCTTCCAGTACATGAGTTAGGTCAGTTTTAGACATCCCATTTCCGTCAAATTTAAAATAAAAACTTTATTTTTGAGAATTAACGACCAACTGCACCTAAAACCATAACTCATGATCAGCTTTAAAATGCTACCTAATTTAGCCAACTTATTTATGCAGATCTCCTAAAGCCTAGTTTGTGTACCTTTAGAAAAGATAGAGTCACCATCTTTTTAAAAAGCCGAGGTAGAAGAGTTTGAAAGTAACTATATAAGCAAAACTATTATGGGTGCAGATGACATCTATGCTCTCTTTAAGATTTATTGTTAAGACGATAGAACGTTTTGGCCGTTGAGAGATATTCGTGACTATTAGTATACGATAGTTACGACCGTAAGTAAAACCAGCCTTGAATTCCTGGTTTTCACTTACGACGTAAGCAAAAGCTAGGAGAGACAAAGGTAAAACAAAAAGACGCAAAAAGTTTCAACACAAGCATCGACAAAAGCAAGCATAAACATAACAAACCAAGTATGAAGCCAGGGAAGAACGAAAGAGAATTCAAAAGAAACTTTTCAAGTTTTGTTTTTGTAATCTCGCTTAGTTTTTCGGCTTATGTTTGCGTTGCAAGTGAAAACCGGGCTTGATTATGACAATGGATACAATGATGCACGCTAATTTAACTGTCTAGATGCAGAAAGCTTCTGATTTGAGTTAGGTTGTAGTCCAAATAAAGTATATCCCATTGTATCGACCGATTTCTAACAAATATAGTTTCATTGAAAACAATTCACGAAGAAAATCCGAAAAAAATCATGACTATCACGAGCTGATCCAAATTTCTTCTCGTCAACAAACCTTTCTTTTGAGCTAGATCTGCATTATTATTCTGAAAACTTTCGTCAGTTATTGGTAAACCGTTTTCTTTTCGTTCTTGAATACTTTTGTTTGCAAACAAGCAAACAGCCAAATAGTGGAGGTGATTATTTGGTCGGTGAATCACAGATATCATATTTGGACATGCTAGAAGAGTTGAGCAAGACCTCCACAGTGGAGGTGAAGCGGCATCTCACGAGAATATAAAACTTATGAAAGACAATCTTTCCCTCTTTATTTTTTAAAGACAAAGAACGCGTTCGTTCAGTTATAATATAGGTTTTATATGACGTCATAGCGGTCATGTCGAAACTCGACTTCAAAGTACCGAATTCGGTATAACGAATAATTGCGATAGAGCTTCTCTCTTAAGACATTTCAGTGGGAATACACGAAAGTAACAATTTGCTCAATTGCATGGGAGTGTTCGTGAGATGTGGCCAACATGAACTCCGGCAGGAGACCGATGAATTCCTCCTAACAAAGTGAGTGAACTTTTGTGACATGGGAGAAACATATTTTGCCAACAGCTAATTCTAGTCTGGCTTTTCATCGAACTTCGGAAGAAAAAAACGTTTATCGGGGGCTTGATAATCTATGTATCGTAGTTCAAGGAGACAAATACTTTGCCGGTTTAAAACGTCTTCATGGTTATGTTTCATAAAAAAAGATTAAAGTTGCAATGTCATAATTTTATAATTTTGTGCAGGCACGTCGGCTTATCGCGTCACTAAGCATTTAGTTTCGTGCAGACGCAGGTGCAGGCACCGCGTTTTAATAAAACCGCCCTCAATCAGCAATAGACCACTTGACTCAAGTGTTTCTTGAACTTTTAGGAATGAGCAGTACCTACTGCATGTAGCCATCCTTAAAGATTGCATGTGGTTATACACATATAATTTTCTATATACATCTGTTGTGACACACTAGCTGAAATTGAACTGTCAGAACCAAATATTGCGTTGTGCTGTCGAACATGACACAAATATGCTGTAGTAATAGTTGCTGAAAAGATAAAATACATTTTGCAATTGCAGATAAGAATCATCATCGGCATTTGGTATTTTGTTTTGAAAAAACGCTCGAACAGGATTTCGTTTAGTGGTTGTTCCGATTTGATCTAATAGGATTATCGCGGTTTAAACTCCATTGCGGTTGCCGTAATATTGCGGCAGTTTTTCACCTTAAAGGTGTAATATACGACTCTCACGATTTACTATCAATAGATATTTCTTGCTTTCATCTCGTGCTGGTCGATTATTCAGTAATCGCCTTTTTCCATCTTATCTTTAGTAACTCCACCGACTCAGTTTAATTTTGTCAACCTGCATTTTTGTATCAGCACTTTGCACCTTTTTCAAATTTTAGGTGAGATAAGTTGTCACTCATTTAAACTATTTTTCGACTCCTAAAAACCCGGCAATCGCAAACTTCAAAAGTGCATGCATGAATTTAACTTGCATGCATCCATGCATGTGGAAGAGAAAAAAAGTGCACTAATCTACATCTGTAGCAAACTTGAGGATTTTTAAGTATCTTCAGGTTAATTGAGATTTCAGTATTGTGAAACGACAAAGGAAAACAAGTCGTGTTCATTGACAGCAAAACGGCGGAATTGAATTGAAAAGCACAAAAACATAGAGCATGAAGTACATGCTCACTTTGATAGAGCAATGCAGACAACTATTTTCGTTTTGTGAGCACTAGTGGAGGAAGACAAATGAATTTGCTACCAGAGAGAAGAGAAAATTGGCTTTTGTTCGTTTTGTACTTTAATTGTTTACAGTCATGGCATGTGATTCGAAAAAAAAATTCAACTTTCAAGTTTCAAGTCCTTTTTCTACATCTGTGAATTTACGCATTGATGTGAGAATCAAAACGCCAGTTGAGGTCAATGATCCAATGAAAATGACAGCCGTACCTTTTTGCGTACGTTGAGCCAATAAAAGTGACAGCAGCATCTTTTTACGTTGGTGAATCTTAAAATATTACCAATGATAATGCGATATTTTCGTCATATTTCATTATCACCTCAGAAAACGTTTATTATGGAAAAACACCCAAAACCATGGTTTGAGTGTTTATTCATTGGTCCTTTTTATAATACGCTGGACTTGAAACATTCAAAGAATTTATTGAGAAGCTTTCTTACAGACCATCAAACATATAAACAGATAAACAGAGGTGAAAACAGTTAAACAGTTACGTGCAAAAGCCGGTTGTAAAAATATCCAGTTACTTGACTATATTACCAAGAATTTCTACCCATCAATATTGTGTATGTTGGATTCAACCATCAATTAACTATAATTAAAATGATAGTTAAACAAGAATTTCACCCAACTGATTTGGGTAATTAGTTTTTTCTTTAGAATATTCAGCAGTTCTGAGCTGCGAATCGCCTTTTTCAAATATTCGTGCTCAGTTTTGTTTCTTTGTGTTTAGTCCAGATAAATCAAGCAAAATGTGACTGGCTAATATCCCCCCAATGTACAGATAACAAGTGTTTGTAACTTTGTATGAAAAACAAATATTTTAGATGAGGTGTCAAAAAATAGGTACGCTCTGCGTGCCCTGTTTAAGAATAGACTTTGTATAAACTTATTTTAGTTCTTATCATGAAAAGATCGCTAAATTGTGTCCTAAACTGATGAGAGAATCAATTACTGCAACAGTTAAAACTCTCACTGTAGTTACACCAAGTGAATCATACAATGTGATGTTATCCGGGCAATGCGACCCAAAGACCAACCATATCACACTTTACTGATAATGTATAAATACAATGCAAATGACCAATCAGGAACGCATTGTTGAGTTGTAACGTAGTCCATATTGAACTAAGAAATTGTACCGGCATGCCCAACAGTTAGTTCTTGCTTAGTTCAATTTATTGTTTTGGATATTTACTCTGGGCTGCTAAGCACCGGCTAACATGGTATTTTTACTTTCGCCGCAGCGCAAACCGAACAGTCTAATTAACCATCTGGCATGATACCTCTTTTGTTCTGATATTTACAGGGAAAACTCATCAGTAAACAATCCAATCCGTTTTGGAGTTAATTCGAATTTAATGGAAAAGTTGATAGTAGCGCGAAGCGAACCGTCATTGCTTCGATAAACAACACATAGACACTGGTCCTAATGGACGCAGCTGCTAAAGGGTTATCACTTAAGTTCATCGAGGCGAACGGAAATTGAATTATACAGAACTTTCAACCAAGTTATTTAAAGAATAACTAGAACTCTGTTCTGTTGGCTAGAACAATGGTCTGTAGAAAAACTATAATTTCATTTTCATCGTTTGTGAAGTTTTTTATGAATGCGTGTGTAATTGTACAACTTTGTGCGACTGGAAAGACTTTCTATTGTTACTAGCGCGGTATCACTTGAATCAAGTGCTGTCTTGAAGCGTTTCCATAAAAACAATCGATGACAATGTTTATGTTTCCCAGCTTAACGATTGGTCATCGAACGTAAAAATGCCGATCATGTTTCAGGACATGAAAATCTGTGTTAAGAGCAAATTGATTAAAAAAGGTTTCGTGCATAGCTATTCCGTATTTATCAACACTTTTTCTCGTAGCCCACCTCGAAAGATTAATGATAACCTCGTCAGTCAGCGTACAGACCATGTCTAAATGACAAATATTTTAATATCTTTCTGTTCTATTACAGGAAAACTTTATTAATTCTTTTAGAATGTGCAAAGTTCAAGTTTCGATAAAATAAGCTGCACTTGGTGGTGAAGTGCGTTAATTTGCGATCGTGCTTTGAATTTGAACGTATGTTGTAGCAGTTATTATTTGAACACCTGTTGCGATCATCCCCGACTGACTGCAGCAATTTGTTGCGCTCACTTCATGACATTTACGTCAAGAACATGATGATTTTTTGTTTCAACTGCATCGAGAGGCGTGTCGGGTCACGAAACCACCATTAATTCATGTGGTTATCGTTTTCTTACAACGAATGATACAAACATTGATAACTCGTGCCTCGCACAAGATTCCCTTGATACGCGGTCGTGCGTTCTACGCCAGTGTATAACCGGTGCCGATGATGCAACTACTATATATGGTGTGAATGAAAAGCGTTTATCTACGCTAGACCAAGACACCAAGTTCCATGATGGATGAAAGAAGAAAGACTGTACAAGACGCACAAAAGTCTCGTTTAAAACAACAGAGGAAAACTACGCACTCCCGACGCTTGAGCGCGAACCAAAAAGAGCGACGCAGAACGCAGAACATTAATACAGCATTTGCTGAGCTGCGCAGATGTATTCCCAACGTCCCACAAGATACTAAGCTATCCAAAATAAGAACACTGCGCTTAGCTACTAGCTACATTGGTTATTTACAGGAAGTACTTCAAGCCGAGCAATGCAGAGATGCTGGAAACACACAATCAAGTAAAAACGCGAAGCCAGTTCACACAACCAGAAACTACAAAGCAGCCATATTTGCAGTCAAGGTAAGGAGTAACAACAGAATAAAATAAAATAAATATTGACTTGCTTCATTATTTCTCAGTTATGTAAAATAGTTTAATCTTTAATAGCGCAACCTCGAGTACAATATGCTTGTGTTTGGTTTGACAGCTTACATTGATAATGAACTTATATGTTTGCAATAACGTAGCAGACAAACGTTCGTGTTAAATCATTTAGACGTTTTCAAGTCATAATGTTGACACTGAATGACAAAGCACTTGCTAGCAACAAATCCTATTCAAAGCAGAAGTCTGTACATGTAACCCAGTGTGCGGGAATTATGCAAATGAGCGATAATTTCAGATTTCATCTTGCCCGGGAGCATTTGATTCGTACCCACTTGAAAATATTGCATTTTGCCCCTAGTAATAGTAAACGGAAAGAACAGATTGAGTATTAATTGTAAACACGGTATGTGGTTTGCTTTACATTGTTCTGAAAAGTACACATTAATTTTACACATTCTATTAATTTGACATACTGCGCTAATACAGAGGTTGAACCAGCAATTAACGTCTAATCGGTCGCGTTTTTACTGAATATTGCCAGATTAATTGCGCGTATAAAAACGTTGGACAATCAGCAGTCCTACATTTTGGCTAAGATTTTAGGTTTCTCATGGCAGATTTTATACAAAGCGCAAATAAAAGGTTGATCTTGGAGTACCAGAATGGTCGCACATTTTGTAACAAGACAGTATTTTGGGAAAGCAACCTTCGGCAAAACAAATCTCGTTTTCCCTAGGGAGATTGTTAGAAGATGGAAATTATAGATTTTGCCTAGTCTACAAGCCGAATAAAATGACGGGGCGTACGCTTTTTCGACTGATTGCAAAGGCAAGACCAGCGTAAGTTGTTTCAATTTGAAGCTCTAAGACACGAATTGTGTTTTTATTCACTATGTGCACTTCGTTGTTTACTTTTGCCTGCAGTTTCAGCCGATAGAGTTCCTCCCTGGCATCAGTGCAGCTTTCAAATCCTGAATAAGGGCTCGTAGACTCGTAGCTTTATGCATTTTTGCGAATGCTCCCAGGTGTTCAAGTCTTGAAAATGTGTTAATCCTGTCGCAGCTCGGTATCATTATGCTCTGTACTGCACAAGTGTACTAGTGCATCGACTCATCACTCTCATGCAAACTTGTATAAACTATAGCGCAGGCTACAATTTCGTATAAAAGTGAACCAATTTTTCTATTACAAATCTCTGAAGTTGTCTATGGTCCTTGTACGTTTTATCTTGATCTCGTGTTAGCTTTCCACTTGACAAACACTTTCGTTGTTCGTCCTATCTCAAAATGAAGGCGTTAATGGAGCTTAACACTTTGGTTGCAGTCAGCAACTGAAGCTCTTGCAAATCAGAAGGGAAATTACCTGTCGGCTCTTTATACCTCTAATAGCATTGCAAAATTTTTACGAAACTATGTAAGCGGTAAACCGCCCATGGTAGCCTGGTCGAAACATCACATTATTTCGCACGTCGAATTTAATAGAAAAATTTTTCTCTTGATAACATATATCAAATTGACGCATGCATGCATGCATGCATGCGATTTCCGCGAGACTTTTCGGTTTATAACGTCGTCCAATCAGCCACTCCACACTCTAAGTAAAAAAGAACAAAACTTTATTCACAAAATAAGTATAAATTGTCATACTACACCCAAGTCGATGAAACTGGAAAGAGCCACTGACATATATAGCTTAAACATTGGATAGGTTTATAGTTGAAATTATATGTATGTATTTCTTGAACAACGAAATTGAAATTTTTTTGACTGACTACAATAAACCTGTATTTACCCATTGTTTTACTGCATAAGATTTTATTTGAAGTATTAGAAGATTTGTGAGAATGTGTTTTGAATCCTGACTTATCTGCCTACGGGCTTTGAACAACCGGCCCCAGTACTGTAGCTCTCTTCTCCACTGAGCGTTATATTAAGTTTGCTTAGCGATGTAGTTTTCGTCAATTTTTTGCCGCTTTTCCGGTCAGAAAGTAAAGGAACCTGTAAGAAATTGCACTTTTAGAGTCTTTACTAAAACCAGGTTTTTATATATCGCAATCCATCGCCGATGATTCCTGATCTATTGTCCTTTGTCATAGAAGAATATATGACAAGGACTTTACGCATCAATAATTGCAAACAATAGGCATCGTCGATAAATTATGATGAATTACAATAAATGAAAACCAGGCTTTAAGAGTGAGAAACTACTACATCGTAATTCATCAGTGATGTTTTTCGACCATTTTTTGATGACTGTGCAATCAAGTTGAGTATAAATTCCGAGGGAGACTAAACGACTTCACCCTAACATTAAGTCACCATGCCATTATGGAGTGATTATCCCTGAACGCCAATAAACAGCGCTGCGTGGAAAGCCTGCTTAACTCTTGCACCTAATCGAGTTCGGTAAAATGAGACAGCACAATGTGCCTTTACTACTTTTTATTAAATTTATTTGTCAAATATCAAAAGGTTTTTACTATTACGCCATATAGTTTACGGATATTTTCTACTTTGTTCGATAGATGCTTTATGTGCGAGTGCATTCCGTGATTAGGGTTGATAAGAATTTTGATTTATAGCTTATTCTGAACATATACACCTATTCACGAGAAACTGCGATACATTGTCATGTTCATATGATTTAATCTAAAGCATTTCCTGTCTAGGCGCGTTCCACGCCATTGTGGGAATGTGATTCATATAAGATATGCGCAATATAGAATTGTTTGTTTGATTGGTAGAAACTGGTCGACAAAGACATATTAATGTCTCTCTACTTGAAATAAAGTTATATGCTAGCAATTGTAAAACTTGTACTGGTATTTGCAAGATTTTTGCATTTAGTGTAGTTTTTAGTCTTAAGTACATATTATTTACCAGTTTGTCGTATGCTTTGGAATCACTGTAAATAGACATAGTCTTAAGGCTGGTTTTCATATGGTGGTAATTGTCGAAAACCGAAAAGTCACGATATCTCTTATAAATCAAAATACTCTATTTTCTTAGCAATAAATCTCAGAAACATGCGCATTATCTACTATAAATTGCTTGACCAATAATTAGTTGGAAACTTTTGTAAATCGGATGTTCGATTGCTATGTACGGTCGTGACGCTATCTTTACGACAATTACGACGATATGAAATTGAAAACCAGCCGAAAAAGCCGTTATGGTTTTCAACTGTATCGGAGCGAAACAAAGCGAAACGTAGCGTATATCTTTGTTTTGTGATCACTAGAAGTCTAGAACATAGCTATATAGAGAGTCACATTCATAAGGACTTTGAAACACAAAAGGAAACGCTACAGAAAATCACGATACGGATGAATTTGGAACCGGCCATTAAACTTTATGGCCGAAGAATTTAGATTTCAAGTTTGGTGATATTTTTTGTGCATAACACTAACTATTTGTGCAATTGATGAATATAAGTAAAATACGTATCTGTGACTATATATAAATACAGCGTCAGAGCAATAATATCTACAATTGATTGACACGCTGCATGAAGTACTCTGATCTTCATTACCTGGGACCATGATGCATGGATTCCAAATCTTAGTTTCTGCCAGGCAAGATACTTTGTTTTTTACAAAGAGTTCGTATCGTTTGGGCTTTGTGATATATTGAGCAAAATGCAGCACATTCAAGAGCTGCTAATAATTAATGTATGTATCAAACGTCTACGGCAATGCTGCAAAAGGAACAAAATTAGATGTAGGCGTACATGTTATTGTAGTACGATTGCAAAAAGGCTATATACGGCATAAATAGTTTAACTCTTTAGTCTTTACACATTGGGCGGCTATATGAGAAGTTTTAGTGCTTTCTCTATGGCAGTGTTTAGATTATTTATCTTGTCAAAGAAAATGAGGCTTCCTTACTGCAGTTACTTGGCTATGATGGTTAAAAACAATCATTTAACATTTATGTTTCTATTTCCTAAACAGGAAGATAAAACAGAGAACATTCGTCGTGATCTGGGATCTTGGCCTCATTATTACACTTGGAACTACGGCGTATCAGACACCTCACCTTCGTAACGCTATTTGTCATAGCATATTCAGGTATTTCTTGCCGCAATCACTTGGCCAGCAGTAAAATAATGGTGAGAACAGTGTTGCCATAACAAGTCAACAACTAGTCAACTGACTTCGTTTGTTGTTGGCACCTGAAGACATACTGTCATCAAGGACGCAAAAATTAAAGCCCAAGTAGTTCTTTAATTGATGTGTTCAAGATTAGGCATCGCCATCTTGCAAAATTGGACCAACAACAATGACAAACAGCAATGATAAAACAATGACTTGATTGAAAAAGAATAAACCGAGCACTTTCCTTAGTTTCAAGAAAGTTGCAAAATATCCCTTAGAATTCTCTCACCATGCGTGTATATAGACTTATGTGTATGATCAACTTTTGTAAAAAGATTATTTATTCCAAAAACTTTTTTCCAATGGAGAAATAAATACCTAATTGCTCGCAGCATAATAGGCTAGCAATGTTTGCCCCAATAAATGACTTAAGTGGTATCAGAAATTTGCAAAGCGTCACAACAAAGTGAAACCGGCGCCTGTAGTAACTTATTCTTCATAAATTTCAAATCAGTGCAGTAGAAATAGATAATGGCATTGAATTTGACGAATACTGTATTGAAGCAGTTTGACCATATTGAATAAACTTGATTGATTGAAGTATAATGCAATAAAACACGTTAATCTTAACAACAAGGACCTTTCTTGCCTTTCCTCGTTTTTTTTATGCATACAGTTTACTTGCCAGAAGGCGGAGCAGTGCGCCCATACAGCGTGCTTATTGGCCAGAAAATGCCATTGACTTGCTAGGAAAATGGCAGCAGACATACACAATGCGAGAGGCGCGAGGACAGAAACTTCAAAACTGCTAACGTAAGTGAACCTTTTGTATCGATGATTATCTCGTGACCCAACCATCTCATAATATTGTGGTGAGCACTCACAAAGGTATATCAAAATTGTATAGACACTTTAGGATGTGACAACATAACTCGTAGGTTCAATCATAGTGTCCACAGTGATGCCTACTAATCTTTTTACAATGGTACTTCAATGAGCATGCTCACTAGTAGCTTGAACCAGTCTCCATGTTAGTGTCCATACACTTACATCACTAATACGTCAAAGACATTCATGCAATGTAAATTTTCAAGGATTTTTTTTATCTCT
>JAODVQ020038137.1:0-19879 GCA_025400075.2 Phenganax stokvisi
GTACTGTGAACACCCAAGAAACTATCTGTTACTTGTACTTGTATCCCACTGAACACAAATCTATAATTAGAATGCTCTAATCCAAATACTAGTAAAATGCGGTAAATATACTTACATTTCTTGTAGACTAATCAGCATGATAGCGTCAGATTAAAATAATGAGTGTCACTCCATCAAAGGCAAGGTCTTAGGGTGACTACTTGCAATAGTATGTACTACGCTAACGAAACTATAATATTATTTTACCAGTCTTATTTCTGCAAGACGAACCTGAAAAGCGCTTGTACGATAGACCTGTATTAAAACCAGCACCACCAACAAATCACCATACATGATGATGGTTGATCCAGCCATCCAGGAGTACCACAGCGCAATTTTCTGTTGACTTATCAAGATTTCACCATACGATCAAGTGAAGATAACAAAACTTAGTAATCTGACCTCGTTCGCGTGCGGGGAATATCACAAAAATACCTTTAGTATACAACTACGACAGCTATATTTTCTCCGGTATAATAATATCAGGTAATCCCATTTCATCAACCAAAAATTAAGCTATTAACCCGCTTTCATTTACCAACATGAACCTTCTCGCCTTGACAAAACAGACGGAATGAGCGTTTAGGAATTCCAAAATATGGTATCATTGATGCGCGTTTTTACACCATCTTTTTGCAATTTATTCATTATGCAAATTGTGTCAACTTGTATAGCAAGGTAATTAAGCTTATCTTTAGAACAACGAGCGAACTAAGCACGCGCTGTTGACATATGAACAAAAAACCTTCAAAATCGCGTGAGACTCGTAATTAAGGCTAATCAAAATTGAACCCGAGGCAAAATTCAGTGACAGACTATTATGACCAGCTAGCATGCATATTATCATAATGGCCGCAAATTGTTTTCACATTACAATAAACTATGGTAAAGTGCAATGTCCGAATGTCAGAAAATTGACATTGGCATGATCAGTGTTACTTTTAAACATCAAAGAAAGTTCAAATAAATGTACATTAATTGCTAATACAATTATATTTTACAACAGGATTAATGATGATGCTTTGCCCGCATTCTAATTGGAGGGCCAGGTAGTCCAATATGTTGCATTTAGATTGAAATGTACATCTGGATAAAATGAAAGGCAGGGAAAATAGTAAAGAATTAAAGATATGAGAGTAAAACTATTCTAAGGATTTGATGTTACCAGGTTTGTCTAATGATCACTGCCTCAGCTTGGCAAGTCTTTGACTAAGTTCATCCTGCAAATTGAATAAGAAAACTTGATTAAAAATTACATCAAAACAAAGTTTACTTGCCATATAATAGCTTCACCAGCTCTCTAAAGTATGTAATACATTTTCACACAAGATAAGTTGATCTTAGAATAGTGAGGCTCTAGTGAAGCTTCTTACTCAAAGGCATATTCACCACCAAAGTGCATCTAAGAGCCATACAAAGTCAAAGTATAGTGCTATATTGGGTGATCATATTTACCTGTTCAACAGATGCTGTTGAGGCACCAAGTTGTGTTGTTTGGGGCAACTCCATATTTGTGTCTAACCTAATATAACCAAGATAAAAACATGGTCAAATCACAGTGAATACAAATACCATTTGCATAAAGATTCAAATTCAGAGTTAAAAGCAGTGTATTCTACAAAACATTGACTAGCAAAAAATGTCCAGAATAGAATTTTTAATTCACAAATGGTCAAAAATGAACGTAGAAATTGCAAGCCACTAATATTCAAAGCCTGAACTTACCCATGCTCATCTGCAACTTCGTGCATAAGTCGATCAACACTCTCCTAGTTGATAAAACAAGCTCAAAATAAGACAAATTATGTGACAGCAGGTAGCACAAATTTATATGATCTTCAACAGAAGTGAGCTTCAAACATACTTGTGGTACTGAAGTTGTGACGCTGTTTGACATTGAATTTTCCATTACACCAGATTGCACATCCAAATCTTCAAATTGTTTCTCGAATTTCTCCATCAAAGCTGAAACCTGCACAAAACATGATAACTCAAGATGAGCATAATGCTACAAATCCATTTGGACAACAAAATAAGATGTGCATAGGTACATAGCCAATGAAACAATGTTCAAGCTACCATTTACCTTTTCCAAATTCATCGACCTCAAAGCAGCATCCATTGATTTTACTACACCAGACATTGAGCCAGTCACCTGATAAGAAATAAACATGAAACCTCTGTACTTACAAAGTAAATTTTGAGTAAGGTGGTTTACTATCAAATGCCTGCATCTGATACCTGTTTCATAGTAACTGCAGTTTGTACTCGCTGTGCAACAGCATCAATTCGCGAGCTCATACGCAAGTAATTCAAAGCCTACAAAGAAAATTGGTAACACTGCATTCAGATTTGAAACAAAAACTAAGGGAATAATAGCTTGATGCTGTTCCAGGATGTTAGCCAGGCTAATAAACAAATATAACAATGAGAGATGATTTGATTATCCTGTATCTTTACCTGGCTTTTTTGTCGAATTGAGTTTTCTGCATGTATTCTGGCTCCTTCCATATTTCCTTTTTGTATAGCCTTAAATACAAACTACGATTATCAATCCGACATTAAAATGTAATGGATTACATATCATATGTAGGGGGGGGGGAATATTGTACTATGTTATAATGAGTGCATCAATGTTTTGCTAATTAAGCAGCAATGAACTTTGCTCAAAGTTGCACCTTTTTGATTTTTGCCTTTTCAGCTTTTTCTTCTTTTTCACATTTCGTTGCATTTCTTTGCAATTGCTTCGCTGCAAACTAAATACAAATAATCTCGCAGTTAACAAAACATGGCTCCATTCAGGGGGTTCAGGAAATAAAGAGTTAGGAGGGGGAATCCCTTCGATACAGCAAAGTGTCTCAATGTTTCCCTGTTTCAGAATAGCTAAACAGTAATAAACATTCTTTTTAATACATACCTTTAAGTTGAATAAATGCTCTGATATAACCAGTTAAAGGACAATAACACAACTAGATTAATATCAAACTGCAGTGTTTCCAAATAAAAGTTTAGATATGCATGTATGCTAATAGAAACACTTGTAATAAAACATATTAAACTCTAAACACACGAAATAAAGGCAAAATTACGTTAAAACTGATAAAATACAAGTTGACTCTTAAAAATGTCAGACATTTTACGTTGATATTTGACCATGTATCTGGAGCTTTGTTCCAAAAGGATACTTTCAAGTGAACTAGACATTCTCCTCTAACTTTTTCAGCTACTCTTGTAGTATTTAAACGCAATTTTACCAGCAATATACACAAGAAAACGTGGCTTTCAAAATCAAAACATTGAAATATTTTCTTCTTCAGCCATACGTCATTATTACTCAGCTAAAAAGACGTCATTCATAAACAAATATGGCGGCCAACTTACCAGCGAGTTTAAAGGCAATTCAACCTTTTTTAAAACTTGCCAAGGAATATGAGACAAGGGATCCCGTTGTAGCATACTGGAGTAAGAAAAAAAATCATAGTTAGAAACATGAAGAAATAAAAACAGAATTGTTTTTGTACACTATACATCTTCTACCGTGTCCAAATACTAGTTGTCTGTTGTTTTGACTGGTAGTGTATTTTCATAATAGGTCGTTATCATGCAGTACAAGTTGGTATTAAAAACAAAACTAAAGAAAATATTTCATTTTTAATGAATCTCATGGACTTACTAGAAAAGGTGTGAAAGTATTAAAAAAACCATCCTAATTTCATGCAACAATACCAATGATGTTTTCCCTACACAAATACAGAGTAAACAAAGTCAAATACATGAAGAAGCAGTGACAAATGATGTTGTTGCTCAGGCCCATTTGGAAAACAAAGGAGTACAGTTGTTTTTATGGGCTGATACGGAAGACCGAGCAGGGCACTTTAACAAGTATGTAACAACCAGTTAAGGCTCAAATATCTGTAACACAGAGGAGACAATATTTTTTGACATGAAAACTACTATTCTTCCATTACAGGAATGTAGTGAAGTCATTTTACTCAGCATCTTTGATATTTGACATTATCAGTGTGTTTGGTGAACTGAATGATGAGGTATGAACAGGCATATACTCAGCACAAGGCTGTTGCTCAAAGCTGTACTGTTACTTAACGTAGTTTGTTTTCACAGATTATGGCACAGAGAAAGTATGCTAAATGGAAGGCAGCTTACATTAACCAATGTCTAAAGAAAGGCGAGACACCAATAGCAGGTCCTGTTGGTGGAGCTGATAATGATGGTGAAGTACCAAGTGCTTCAAGTGGTCTACCATACCCTGAACAACCATCAAACAATATGCCAGATCTACCTCCATCAGTTGTGTATCCTCCAGCAATAAGTCATGCTCCAATGCCAACATCCCAATATCCGCCTTCACAGCCTGCAAGTCAGGATCAACCATTCCCTGCAAAGAATATGCATACAGTAAGACAGTACTCTTTCTTGCACAGTTCAGATCAATTGCTAATCTACTTATCAGAATGAGACTCTTAAGTAATCAGAGTGACCCATGCTTTTCTTTCTAGTCAGTCATTTATCTCTTTCAGGTCAACCCAAGCCCACCCAAACCAACTGCGTCATCTGGTGTTCATTTAGAAGCAACAGACTACACCAAAGCTCAAAAATACTGCAAATATGCTTCAAGTGCACTACAGTATGAGGACGTTCCAACAGCTATTGATAACTTACAGAAAGCATTAAAACTCTTGCAAACTGGCGAAGGATAAAATTTTGTATACTAGCTAGTTTATGTTGTAGAGTTTGTTGTAAATTGAAATTTAATTGTGATGAAATTATAGCATGTTATCTATAATTAGTATGTGACGTAATATTGCATAATGTCATGTTAGATTACGTCACCTAAGGCATGCAGGCTGTCACGTTCCGCCCATGGATTCCGCCTGCGTCACAGGATATGACTTCAATGTTTACATGATATTTATACACGTCCTGTTCTTCGCATTGCACACATTATCACGAATAATAGGCTCAACTCAGATTTATTCTATAAAGGTAAGTATGAAATAAAGAAATAGACTAAGAAATCCTCTTACTTTTCTTGGACTCATTATGTAGTCTTTATGCCACTCTTATTGCAAACTTTATCCCCAGATGATCTCAAGTAAAGCTCCAAGGTTAATATTATCTGCACTACAAAAGACTCAATTCTCCACACCAATAATCTCAAGATTCACCCACGTGCAGTCTAGCAAGGGATTCTGTAGCAGCATTGAAAAGAAGACCGTTATCTCAGGTAGAGTTTAGCTCCTACCCAACAGAAACAAGGGGTGCCTCATTTAGCACACCCACCTACTAAATTTAGAGGGGCTATATGAGCACGGGGCAAACAACAAAACTGTTGTTGTCTTTCAGAGGAAAGGAATCAGGCTTCAGTTCCCCAGCATCATATATCCACATTGGACAGAATTACCTTGAAATTGTTCGGAAACATCAAAGGCGAAATTCCCAATGAAGTTAGGTAATGAGTGATCCATGCAATGTAACAACCCGTTATAAATGCAGTAATTGTCTCTTTATTGTTTCTAGCTATGCTACAATGGAAGAGGCAGATTCCAGGCGTCGTATTGCTGTCAACATGTTCCTCATGGCTTTCTGTGGGTTTGGATCCATGTTTGTTGTGTATAATGTCAAAAAGAATCTGCAAAATAAATCCCAACAGAACATTTATGAACAAAATAGTGAAAGATACCAACAAGATAAAAAGTAAGTTGTATTAATGATAGAATTAGTGTACATAGTTGAATACGTTATGTTCAAAATGAAGAGTTTTAGTCACCTATTATGTAGCATGTTTCACAGAATTACCTGGAGTAGTTCTGGTGTCCTTTTTGCACATAATGCATGGAACTTATTTTTGAAGTCCTGTTGAATGCTTCACTGTCTAACAACTTGTTATCAACTACTGTGTAAGACTATTGTCTACATGTCCACAACTCACACTAATTAAATATACAATGTACTAGACATCAAAATGCAACTGAATTGACACAATGCAACAAATACAAACCTTGTACCCTGAATTGCATTTTCATCTTTATCAAAATATATCAACCTGTACATTAAATTGACAAAAAAGCTATTTACATCAGTCTCAAGCAAAAGTTGGCCTCAAGACCTTTAGCTCGAGGAAATTCTTCATTTTTGCATCAAAATCGAAGGGCCTCTGGAAGGGTTCTCTGTAGCGGTTGGACATGTTCTGACCAAGATATGTGATCAGATTGCATCTCTCTTCAAATTTCTTTAGTTTTTTCTTGTACTTTGTTCGCACATACTCACTGCTCTTTGGGTTGAATGCTACAACGAAATTCATTCATTATGTATGCTGTAGAAGCAAAAATCTTTATACTTAGTTTTAATATGGTATATGAGAGTAAATATCTGGTCCTGAATGAATTATAAGCCTTATTGTCCTATGCACAAATCCTGTACTGACCATTTTGCTCACCTTTTAAATGATAAGCGACATAGAGTAGAGCAGAGCGTCTAGCAGTTAGGAATGGATACTTGGGTTTAAAACATCCCACTGCTGTTAGTGACTTTATGACAGCTTCAGATACAGTTTGCTCTAGGAATCCAAGCATTGGTAATTGATGGACAGTTAATGGATTCGTTCTGGGTGGCAACTTACGAGGCAGAGTCAAACCATGGTACACTTCAGGTGTTCTGCATATGGAAAAAAAGAAAAACTAAATATTTCTGAGGAAGTCATGGTTGCAAGGAGTTCAACTCGTTCCTAAAAGTAAAATCACATTTTCATATCCCAATGAAATTTCTGTATCACTCCACAAAACCCCTAAAGAAGACAGATTTATTTGTGTTATTTCAAACCTCATAAACTTGTCAAGTTTTTTTTCACACTCAAATGTGTAATAAAGACCACAGTATTCCACCACCAATTCAGGATCACCAGGAACAATGAACTCATATCTGTAAAAAGATGAGAACAAAAAGATGGATAATTACGAAAATGCCTTGGATGAGTGTCTAAAACATATCTTCCACAACACATAAGCTTTTCTAACTAAAATCCTCCAAGATCCTACCTCTTCTTGCCATCAAGGTAAGTCACAGGACAGTACCCCTGCAGTTCAATCATACATGGGAACTTTGCCTTCATTTCTGCCACTGTGCATTGTCTTGGCAACATACCAAGAGGAGGCAGTGTTCGCTGAGCTAGTGGGGGAACGTACGCTGTTGGATTCTCAAGGAACATCTCCAATTTCTCAGCTGTCTCCATTTTGTAGTATCGACCTCGAAACTCGGCAGCGAACTCGAGCGTCATGTCGTTTGAACAATCGACCAAGTGACCATACTCTCCTAGACTCACGGGACAGTATTCGCCATAATCTCCCAATCTCTTTGAGAATTCTTTTGGGGTTACACACAAGTTTGCAATGGAGGCAGCTCCTCCTAGAAAACAAGGAATTAGTATTTAGAAAATATAAGTCCACCATATGGAAAACAATGGAAACTAGGATTCTTGATTCTGCCATTCCAGCAGTTATCATCTATAAATGAAAAGTGTAATTTATCATACCCTCAGCAATCCTGACCAAATACACTTGGATATCACTAATATTTTTCTTCACTTCACTCAAGGCAGTTTCCCAGACCAACCATTTGGATCTTGTACCATCCAGTCCAATCCAGTTTCTCTGAACACCTTTGTACCAGTCTCTGACATCTTCCACTTCTCTCTTCCAGCATGCCAAACGGATGGAAATTATCGTGTGACTATCGTGTACAGGGTATGTCCTAAAAAGAACACGACATATTGCTGTGAAACTCAGAGAACGAGACTTCAACATCAGTGAACAACAATAGTACCTGAATGGTGATCTTCTATCATCCGTGGCTCTCTTGAAAACTTCATCATCACCGATTATTAATTCAAGAACATTCACTGGAATTATACTTCTTTCTGTCATCAAATGTATTTGATCTTTAGTCATAGGGAAGCCATCTAGGACAAACCTATATATGAAAGAGAAGATAATAGAGAATGACAAGAGCTGTAAGGAGAGGATTAGTTGGGCTCTATCACAGATGAAATAAAAAATATATATATATATATTTATATACGTATTGCACTGTACTCTCTGTGGTTATCAAGAGTAGGGTGTGGCTAGACACTTACCCCCTAGTTTGGCATTGCGGATCCATAAGAACAACTTCTAATGCTTGTATAGCTAAATCATCTGGTACAGTACATCCTGTCTTTAAATGATGGTTGATCTGTCTCACAAGATCTGTGTTTGGTTGATTAGTCAACAGACGTCGTATAACCTCACCCATAGACAACCGAACAACGCCATACTCTGCCACCAATCGGTTTGCCACTGTTGAAATAGAGTTGAAATTACTGAAAACAAAGCTATATCTAATACTGCAACTAGATCAATACGCACAGGTAGTTTTGCCAGATTTAGGTGGTCCTATGATAGCTATTTGTATAGCAACCATGGGTTTAGGTGAGGGTTGTTTCAGGTACTTCATTGGACAACTCATGAATGCTGACTTGGCTTTCTCTGACGACAGATAGTAGATGAATTGTCTATACACCACTGGATTACTAGCACTGCCTCGCGCATAGTACGGCTGAATCACATCACCTTCTAGAAGCTAGTAATTAAAGAAGAAAAAGATATAAAGTCTTTATCTAGCAAAACAGTGAGTGTGACTACATAGCACGCTATCTCTAAAGACAACCAGATCCTACTTTGACAGGACACCACTTTCCAAATCTGCTTATAAATTTATATCCCTGGATGAGCATACGATGAGCAACTTCAGGTAACAGAGAATAACAACGCAAGAATAAAGCTTCACGAAAGTCGACAATGGGCTTGAGTACTTCATTAATACAGTATCGGACAATGCGAGGTTTTCGACCACTATCAATATCCAGTCTTGGAACCAGAATCTCTTCAAGGGCATCCTGAAACATCAAAACATGAAAACTGCACTTGATTAGTGTACAATCATGAGAGGTGCAGTATACTTTGGAGACTTAGCGCATACCTGCACTGTTCCCAGTCTAGCAACCTCATCATCATAACGGTCAGTGATCTCAACTCTCAGACGATCCTTAGCTTCTTCTTCCGTCTCATCCTCATCTTCATCGTCTTCCTCCTCTTCTTCAAATTCTTCATCTAACATTCTTTCAATATCTCCATCATTCATTTCATCATCGTCCTCTTCATCATCATCATCATCCTCATCGTCGCCTTCAGTTTCTTTCGTTTCCTGGCGGGCCTAGGGTACGTCCAACAATAATAAAATATTAATATCTTTATTCTGGTTCTACTAGAAAGCTTTTGAGTTCACTGCGGCTAAAAGATGTTTTCTCTTCAACAAATTTTCAAGAAGCTCTTTCCCAGCGTAGGGGTCTGTCTACCTTCTTCTCAGCTTTACGTTCTGCAATATCAAGTAAAATCTCAGCTTTGCGCTTTGCTCTTGCTTCCTCCTGTGACAAAAAAGAAAACAGTTCATTTCAAAACTTCGTGGGTTTCACAGAAAGTATACATATCAAGTGAGTTTTCTTACTTACTTTTGCTTTGTTCGCAATTGCTTTCTGCTTCGCCTTCACAGCAAGACGTTTATCCCGTTTCATCTTCCATTTCTCGAGTTTTGCAGGCAGTAATCTATCTACAATGGCCGAGTCTTCAACACCAAGCACTATCACGGCATCAGGAAACAAACCCTCAGCTTGAACAAAACGTGCTTCATCCTCATTACGAGGAAATCCTTCCAGCACGAAACCTCGAGATCTAATTGTTAAAGAAATGCCAATTCGAACATCGTTAGTCAGAGAAATGTCAATTAGAAAACTGTCAAACAGAGAAATATCAAACAGAAAATCATTAAAATTACAGAAAGGTCAATCGGAGAATCGTTAATTAGCTAATTACCATTCTAAGAATCCCATAATACAACGTTACTTGAAGAAGAATTAACTGATATGCAGTATAAAAGAAGCTGTGTACCTAAACGGTTCTTCATTCCACCAAGGTCCTAAGATATTTTGCACAGTATTTCGTTGTAAATGATCTCCTTCAGTGAGACTTAAATAGATGCTCTCTTCTTCTTCGGTCAATTCCATGTCATCTTCTTTATCCTTCTCCTCATCATCATCATTATCATCTTCTACGAAAAATTCTCAAACATATAAGTTGTATAGTTTCATCTCTGAACATGGATGAAAATAACAGAGCCTCAAGCTAAACGAAAGGGCTTAGTTGCACAAAATTACTATGCCACCAAAGCTGGGATGTATTGCCATCAAATATTTCACTGAACCTTAAAACTCTCCTCCGAGTCAACCATCATTTTGAGTCTTTGACTACAGAAAGTCTGACAGTGGAACCAAACTAACGTAACTTACAAAAGGAATGGGGATATTAAATCTCAAACTCTAGCCACTAAAAGAGACTTATTACGTTCAGTAGCTGTCTTCTCTTCATGATCATCTTCGTAATCAGGTCCAACTCGTTTCTTCGTCTTTGCAATGATCAATTCTTGAAGTCTTTCTTGGAAATCAATATGAAACACTCCCAATTTCTCAGCAAGATATCTTCCATACGAAGTTTTACCAGAGCCCTTTGGTCCGATGATAAACAGTCGTATTGGTGGAGGCTGAAATCGAATAAAAAACCATTTAACACTTCAACCAGATGCGTTGAAGCTTATATACGAATTAAATGGTGATATCGATAAACATTACTTTGAGAGGTCTGTCAACAGGCAGAAACTGCGTCGGATCATCAAGGAATTGTCTTCTAGCTTCAGCACTAGAGAAATACGAGACACGTTCACGATATTTCGCAGCACAATCTGGTATCCCAGGCCAAAGGACACCTTTCTCCTTCAACATGACGGGACAATAATGTTTCGTGTCTCCAAACAATCTTTTCCCTAAATCTTTGTTGAACACATCACCATTTCCTTCTTCTTCATCAAAATCTTCATCGTCCTCAGCGTCTTCGTCCTCTTCATCTTCGTCCATGCCCGTGAACTCCCAGGGATGATAGATGAAAGCATCTGGGGAGAAGCAATAAGAATATTCTGATGAAACTACGAGTCCGTGGACAACTATTTGTATAGGATCATTAGCGTCATGCTACAGACACAATATAACTAGTATACCTTCTATGGCTTTTATAGAATCTTCAGTGATTTCATCAATGTCTTTATCACAAGCAATGATGATAGGATCAAGGTTGTTAGTTCCTTTGATAATGGCGGCAAGTTGCTGCCAGTTGTTGTCAAATTTTGATTTCAATGCTTGATACTCTACTGTTTCTTTTGAAATTGGCTTTTGAGTCGTGCTTGGTGTTCTCGAAACTAGACCAACCGTGCTTTGACTGGCCTGCCCCTCAACTGCACCTTCAATAGGAGTGTCTACTGGAGAAAATACGCAGGCGTTAGTTTAGCCGTTAAGGTAGGATGACATTTGAGTTAGCCAGTCACCAACCCGCTATCTCACTCTCTACGTTTTCTTCTGGTTTAGCATCAGGTTCATGTTCTTGTATATCAGGCAAATGTTTCTCAGCACGACGTCGTTCTAACCAACGTTCAGAAAGCAAAGATCCACGCTCAGAGTTGTCTTTTAAACATATCACAGAGTCAGGGATCAAATCCCGTTCTATCAATAATGTAAATTGTTCTCGAGTCAATGGAAAACCATCGATGACATAAACTCCAAGTCTACAGAAAAAAAAATATGATGCGACAAATATAACAGAGCTTTCTGTCTCTGGTGCGCTCTGGATGGGAGAATCATGGCTTGAACATAAAGAAAACTCTCCTGTTCAATTAAATATTTTATTGTGATACCTTTGTCCTTTAGCTCTCGCCTCATCGACTTCTTTCAAACGAGCTGAGATGGCTTCCTCGACCTTCTCAACATATTCTTCTGCTGAGATCTCCGCTTCACGATGTTCTGCTTCGATCATAGCGGCATTTACCAACTTCATAACCTAGTGCATCAAAAACTGAGACTATAAAATCAGAACTAGACGATATTTTTGAAAGAGTTTTTTAGACCAACCTCAGGATGATTTTCATCCACCAATAGTTCTTTTTGCATCACTTCTTGTTCATTCAATTTTTCTTCATTTTTTTCCACTTTATTTTCATCTAATTCCTCATCTTCAATGTCATCATTTTCCACCTCATCACTCTCCTCTTCCTTTTTCTCTCCTTTTCTTTCCCGTGTTTGATTCTCTTCGCCAACATTATTGGGTTCCTCCTCTTCAATATTAACTTCGTCTTCATTGTTATTTACCAATTCATCCGACACTTCATTCTCCTCTTGCAACGCTGCTAAACCTGAGTAAGAAGAACTAAGCTGAAAAAATCTACCAAGATAAACTTTCAGATATTACCAATTTGAAGCAGAAAAACAAATCTCAAATTTTATTCATCTTACGTTCTTCCTCTTCTTCTCTCGCTTGGTGTATATCAGACTTCACTTTACTAATGGCGCTCTCAGTAGCTTCTAAACGAATCTCATCAAGCAGCTTTCTCTTTGCTTCTCGCTTCGCTCCCTCTACCAAGACATTCACATCTAGATACTACAAGGGAAGAACATTTAATGCTGCTTCCCAGGTCCGTGTTTTTCACACTCGTGTACAAGCACGTAAAGTTTAATTGTAATAAAATTTATCTTATAACCAACAGCAAAAAAGAATTGTTTAGGATTTTGAATATTAGATGAATACATGTCGATCTGTTGATGTATTATTAAAAACTATGAAACTCTGCAGGATTTATTGAAATTGTAAAAACTGAAAATTTGCTTCAGACCTAATCCGTAGTAAAGCCGGGCAAATAAACAGTTAAGAAAACAATGTTACCTGTGCCTGATACCGTTGAGCAATATTCTTAGCGAGAGTTGACTTGCCCGAACAAGGAGGACCAACGACACAGATCTTACACGGAGGACATGGGTATGGTTCACTGATATAAGGTCGAGGATTACGAATGAACGTTGTCAATGACTCAGTTGACGAAAGACAATAGATCTTGTCCAGAAAACTATAAAGAAGTACAGATTGATCTCCGTAAGGCAAGCAAAGAAATTTTCTGCAAAATGATCTGAAAATGACAGTTTGGGGTAAATATTTCGATCGCTAACGACTGGGGAGGACATTACTGAAAATTTCGAAAATTTACGAAAAGAGACCCCCATTATGAATCAAGTAAAAATTTTCAAATTTTTGGAAAAATTGTTTTTATGACCCGAAATAAGTATTTTGGGCAAATACACAGATTTTTTGGGACGGATTTAAAGACCAGTGGAGACTTTGAAAAAAAACTTGTGGAATGACATAAACCTGACTGAGAGTAGCGGAGAGCCATTGACGATCTTTCCATTATACAACTCCACAGGACATAAACTTCCCCAACGACTTCGTCGCCATCTAAACCTCGGTGCAATCATTTCAGCTGCAGCCAAGGATCGCAGCATATCGTCAGAGTCAACATCATTTGGTATATCATCACTATCTTCACTTAGAAGACGTAATGTAGTCAAAGCACGATTTAATCCGAGTGAGTTCAGTTTACTCATAACAACCTAGGTAAATAATTTCATCTCTAATATCTTCTAGAGAGCCTAATTGTAACACATATTTCAGCTAAATTATCTCATGTTCAGTCAAAAACGATCCATTGGGCATGGATGGAAATTTAAAATGCAATAAGCTACACAAGGATAAGAGTGTACATGTTAACACCTACTTTGAAGACTGCTTTTGGTGGCAAATTTGCATCCACTTCGATAAGTTTTTGTTGGTCATGATCGCTCATATAATCCTTCAGAAAAATATAAACAAATTTCATTCATAGCCAGTTCCTCTCAAAACAACTACGATACTAAAATCTCAATTTAAGTACATGACAATGAACAAAACATCTAGATTCAAGGCTTTCTTTTCAATAATCTGTTTTATTTATAATATGTTTTAAAAAAATCCTCTTTAATATAAGACTGTACACATACTTCGAGCATTCTCAACATGAGGTCTTTATATCGTTTGATCTCTGATCGAACATTCTCTTCAAGATCCTCAGGCCTTTGCACAAGTCTTGCCAAGATCTCGGCTGGAAATCCTCTCTCTTCATCCTCATCAAATTCCTGGACCAAACAAAAAAATCATTTTGTTTTGAAAAACCATCAAATTATCAATAATAGAACAATTATGTAAAGGGCATTTAATCGTATTGGACTGAATTCATGAGGTAACTTTAACTTTTGAGTATGGTTCCAACAAGATTATCATGTACTACATAGCTAATTTTTAACAGCAAAATAGTCAGTTTGTACCCCAGCATTTCATCAAATTCCAAATCTGTATTTAATAACCTGGTGTAGCATCTCATTATCATCATCATCATCGTTGTCAAAACCCCCCTCACTAAATCCATCATCCTCCCCCCCTTGATCATCTCCATCTTCATCTTCATTTACTTCTTTTCCTTCAGTTTCTTCCACAGTTGCAGGAGGGATGGGACTGTAAATCTCTTTGGTGTAAAGCTTGTTTGTGAGTGAATCAACGCGCTGGTTGACACGACGATTCTCCAAATCACAGTCTGGAATCTATAGTACCATGAGCAAATTGTTTTATGATTTTGCAAAACTTCAGTACATCATCTCTAGGCAATGTGCCCTTGTGCATCATAGAACAAGTTTTGCAATTAATAATTCACATATAAAAACCAGCTTTCTCCTCTCAGGGTGAGAATCATCGACAACAATATGGCCAAAACATGACTCACCTTTAAATTAATGATAAAATCTGGTTTATATTTCCAGTTTTTAATCAAATCCAGTTGTTCCTTTAAGGACAACCAATCTTCACACAACGATGGAAAATCATCCAGAACATACCCTATGAAAAATTAAAAGTAGTTCTCTCAATATGCTTCCTATATTTATTAAAAAATGAACAAAGCTGCTTCAAGTTTCTGCAAAGAAGAACAGAGAGTACAGCATATATAATCAGTATAGTGTAATGAACAATTTCATTATTAAAGTACAAACCATGATGATTGACTTCAGGTGAGTCAATTTTATCATGAAGAAGTTGCGTTGCAACTTCCTCTGGTAAAGCTTCTCCTCTCGATATGATTGTCTGAGCCTAAAAGATAAATCACACCTTTTACTAAATACTTCACAGCTTACTCATAAATGAATGGTGAGATTATAAAGAACTAGCCTTTTTATTATAGTAAATTCTGAGCAGATGACTTTATTGTAAACTCCTCAATAAAGATGTTACCTTCACACCAAGTTCTGTTTGCAATTCGATAGCTTGAAGTAGAGGCTCTCTTCCTAGAAATAAGAGAAATGAAGATGGTTGACAAGATAGTGTCTTTTTTAAGGTAATTATTTTGAAAATTAGATGTTAATAGTGTTTATATTTGAAACCTAGTTTTCACTTCCAAGGCAAGCATTAATAGCAAGAGAACAAAAGAGGACTTTTCCTGTGAAGGTTAGAGAGACAATGCAGAAAGAATTCTCTTTTGAAGTTTCTTCTGCCCTGCTTTAATGGCTATATGCTTGGATTCATTAATGCTTTTGCTAACTGAGTTCATCCTTTTGTCATACAATTGCATTTTTGCTTGCTAGTGAAAACAAGGCTTGAAGTACGCACCATTAACAAGTTCACATTTCCATGCCTTTGCCAACTTTTTTGCCAATGTAGTTTTTCCACATCCCTTCATTAAAAAGAGTATTTGTTTTTTTAAAGGCTATATATGTAAACCATCTATTTATCTAGACTTCTCATCCATGCCCATCTACTGTACTTACTGGTTTACCAAAAATAATAAAACACACAGGTTTGGATAGAAGAAATCTCTTTTCAGCCTAAAAGAGATACGAAAATACATCAATGATGGCATTTCAATAATGCAAAAAGCGCACTATTGCATTTACAACATTAAATTTGTGAGGAAATGAAATGATTTTGTGCCAGCATGACCAAAGTTTGTCGCGCTAAAACTTCAAAATGCGCTTCGTTTTACAACGAATGCTAACCTCATCGTCATTAAACGGATCCTTATCCCTGTCTCTGGCTAGTATTCGTGTCATATTTAGAAATACATCGCTGATATCTTCATATTTTCATTCTTGTTTATTCCAAAAAAAGCAATCG
Organism: Phenganax stokvisi; assembly: GCA_025400075.2. Lineage (NCBI taxonomy): Eukaryota > Metazoa > Cnidaria > Anthozoa > Malacalcyonacea > Clavulariidae > Phenganax > Phenganax stokvisi. The sequence continues at coordinate 16,215 of JAODVQ020038137.1, forward strand.
GCCATTTTCTTTGTTTACAGTAACCATGACAGCAAGAGCCTATGCAGCCCGCGAACAGGTATAGTTTTCAACGGCCGGCGGCGGGAAATGATTTTTAACAACTTTTAAAGTGGTAAAGCCTTTATTAAAAAAAAACATGAAAACAAAGCATCATAATGATCATATATACTAAATTATAAGGTGCGAAGATCTGTGGTATACAAGCTACAAAGCCTAGCAGTTTTTCCTCAAGTTTAAAAAAGGTTCTAAAAGTTTATAATTATAATTCAGAGCCACGCGGGGGGGGGGGGGATGTTTCTCTACAAATACTGCCACATGTTTTCAAGATGGCCGACAGAGAAAGAGCAGAAAGAAGAAGACGGTCTTTAAATAAGTCTAAATCTAGATCTAGATCGCGATCAAGATCGCCAGTTAACCGTGTGCAGATTAAAGCTGTTGATAGGGAAAAGGTAGATAAATTTTGCCGAGTATTTTGCTCGTTTTAGAGCTCTGAAATTGTGTTAAAGTTAAGCAAGTGTATACAATATGTCATCGAAACTTATTTTAGACGTGTCCGTTATTGTTGAGAGTGTTCTGGACTGATGGAAGACATCACAGGTAGTTATTTTAAATACATATAGTTGTAATACGTAGGTATTTTTTTATCAAAGCAAAGTTGAATTTCTTTTTTATTCTATAGGCCTGAAGAGTTTTTCAGAACCGTTCCATCAAACGAACTGCAGATTTACACTTGGTTAGTATAGATGAATTGCGTTTTTGCTTGTTTACATTTCGTAGCAGTAAAGATATTCCCTAGAGATGAGTTTCTATTGTGGTTTTCATTATTTGAAACCCATCTTCCATATCATCTGCCAGAATAATTGAGTAAACAAGCAAAAATGCAATCCATCTGTTGTGCTTAGCAATATGAGCAGGAACTAGGCCCACTTTGAAACCAATTTGGTAGTCAATTCTTATACTCTCTTACATTTCGACTGATTTTCAACCCTATCAACTAATTGTAGGAAAGACGCAACCCTTAAAGAACTGATGACACTGATAAAGGAAGTGAACCCAGATGCACGAAAGAAGGGGACCGTCTTTGACTTTGCAACGGTGTTTCCAAATCCACGTCAAGCTGGTTTCTTGTTGAAAGAACTAGGAACAACTATTGCTGGTAGAAAAAGTCCTGCAGATAGTATCACGTTAGAATCGAAGAAATTCCAAATTGGTGACTACATTGATGTTGCTGTACAATATCCAAGACCTATGAGACACTGATTTCAGACAAAAGAATATCTTAAGCTCTTAGATATCGAGTACTTTATACCACTGTCTTCTTAGTATCATTGTTTCATTAAAGGAGCACAAAAAAGACGACTAGAGTATTTGTTATTTCTTTATAAAAATGATGTTATATTGTGTGTATCTTTAGATCTTAGATTTTGAGTACTCTAAACTACTTTCTCAGGATCATTCATTCATCAAAGTAACACAAAAAAGATGACTACAGTATTTGTTTTTCTTAATAAAAGTGATGTTATATTGTGTGTATCTTAAGCATTTAAATTTTATGTAGTTTAAACTACTTACGCAGAAGCATTCTTTCATTAAAGTAACACAAACAAGACGACTACAGTATTTGATGTTTGTAATAAGAACGTCATAGTATGTTTTGTCTATTAAGTCCATTGTCTGACGTTATCAACCCTACGTGTTCATGATACACTCATTACTTTTCTGGTATCGATCAGTAAACCGTTACATTAAATGGGCGTGTTTTGTGTCTTCAGTTACAAGAACATGGACATGCAATGTTTTTAGCTATCACTCTATCATGTGAGGCAATTTCAACGTTTCCCTAAATTGGTCATTCCCAAAGTACCAGTGTGATGAAACGCGGGGCAAACATGGGAAAAGGACGTGCCAAACATTTTTCGGGGAGCATCATGAAGTGTTTGTTTCTACGTTATCATAAAATGAGAGATAAAAAATTGAACTTGATTGTTGTTAAACGTAATGTCTGCCAGACAGATTAATTCAAAGTGTTTGCTGAAAACACTCGAATTAGATAAGGGTTGTTTGTTTGATGTTAAAGATCATCTTGTACTTTTGAAAATTGCGCCTGCTTCCTGGTTTTAACTTAAAACAGTAGAATCTTTAAGTACGGACATCTCTTTAATGAGGACACTTGTTAGATCCCGCCGATCTAATTTGTTTTATGTAAAATGAGTACTTCTGTATACTAACGTATGGATAAATCTGCCTGAGTGAGGACGAGGGTACCGTACTGGAGTTAACGAGCATACTGTTTGAAATGTCTTTACTAAGTCAAATATTGCCATTGGTTTAGCCTAAACACAGAAAAATTGGCATGACTCTTTCCAAATGTAAATCTCTTCCTATGGTGTCTCAATATGCTTCCTTTTCCAGTTAATTCATTGCTGTTGGAGACAAAAAATCACCACATGCCTAAGTGTTCCAATTCAGACTTCTTTCATCTCTAAAGATGGTGCACGTGGAACACTTTATTAAAGCTACATTTTAGCATATCAAATTTCTATGAAAAATACTCAACAAAAAAGTAACTACTTTCTTAAAGATGTTTACCCTCTGTTTATTGAAAGTTATCTACAGACTGAAGGTCATCAATCTCTCTCATATGTCTTGAGTAATTCAAGGAACAAAATGTTTATCGAAATGATAATCTAGTACATCTATACACCGCAATGCAATATTCAACCCTCATACGTAGATGTATGGAAGTACATTCGTTTAAGCGCTTCGAGTGTTGAAAACGTTTATGACTTGAAGTGCACATTGTCTGCCATCTAGTCTGATGCTACAGAGATTATATGCAGATACTAAAAAGGAGGACACGTATATAACCAGTCATGAAAATGGAGAAGTTCAATCTATTGCGAATTTCCTATTTCTGAGGGTGTGTTTGACTCTAATCAATTTGATGAGGATATTTCCTCTCTAATTAACTTGTTTTTAATGCACTCTTGTAATAGCAAGCATATCTGCAAAGATCTTTTATCAGTTTCATATATGAAGACTGTACTAAATTGTTGCCAGATTCTTGCCTTCCTATTTTATCAGTACAGAAATCAGCCGGGAGCAAATCCTCCCTGGAAAAAGCACTTGGATCAAGTGTTTTGTTGGAACCTACGGAACATGCTCGATTAGGTTGTTTATATGAATTACTTGATGATACAGTTTATCACTGAGTTTCAATAGAATCTTCGGAAACCAACAATTATAGTACGATCAGAAGTTGCCGACCAGAAAATGGCATGCCTAACTAATTTGTTGTTTCTGCTGTCAGATTTGCAACATTGTATGCACTACTGGTATAACATCACTATTTTCAACCCTCTCTTGGGAAAGGATTATTGGGTTATAAAGCTACTAGAAAACTTTGAATGATTACGTGCGTATTTGTTGATGAGTTTAAAAAAAAAACCTTGACGGATTTAAAGTTTCACGCGCGGTTATAAAGCTAGAAGCCAATCAGATTAAAGCTTTCGTCCTTCACTTAGATAATGCGATACTGGTATGAGGCCGTTTTTTGATTTCTAAATAAGCAATGAGTTTAATGCAGAGCAACTTAAAACTAAAGGCTGTGTTCCAGTTACGCGTTTTTTACACGCGCGTACACGCACGTAAAAGTTAAGATTGCA
>JAODVQ020038242.1:9665-19878 GCA_025400075.2 Phenganax stokvisi
GGAGGAGGAGGAGACCAGTGAAGACCACCCTGAAGACAGTGTAATGGCAACTCCCCCTTCTCTTCCTTCTTCTTCATCGTCGTTGTTCAAAATGAATGCAAAAGATCTGTTGTCAGAAGTAGACTACTGTATAGTAATGTGTGACAAAGTATTAAGTGAAGTATGACCATGCTTAGAATCACCAGCTTTGTGTTTAGTAGACGTCAAAAATTGTTCATCTTCAATTCTCTTTAATATTATTATACTAAACCACGAACTTAAAAGTGTTAGTGTGCACATGTCTGCTGAAGGTTTAGTATATGCAGCTGAGTGAAAATTATTATTTGGTATTATCATAACATAGAGATAAAGAATAAATAATGACTTGGACATTATATTTTATTAGATTTAAAAATAATATGGTTTTAAAAATAATGGTTTAAAAATCGGATTTTGTGGTGTTGAGAAATTTTACATACTAACTGACTTTGCACTTGTTTTTGGCATAGCGTCGTTTCCTACGTTTCTTTGCTTTCATTGCAGCTTGAAGATCACCTTCTGACTTGCTACTCACACCTTTTACCCCTAACTCTTCCTCTTCCTCCTCCTCCTCTTCTTCACCCTCATAGTCTACAAGTGATTCGTCGTCTTGAGTTACTGATGAAGAGGTGGAATAGCGCTCCTGAGTCAGCATGACGGATTTTCCCTCAGGTTCCACCTTGATACACAATCCGGTGGACACACTGGATAATTTCCTCTCCTGTTCGCTACCAGTGTCCACCGATAGCTGACCATGGAACGGCAGATCGACGCCAATCTCCTTGTAAGTTCCCTCGTCGTGTTCCAGAAAACTAGAGACTCCCTTTGAAAGAGAGAAAGAGCCGAAAGAAGCGAGAGAGAGTTTCTCTGCCAGTTTTTCTTTCATTGGGTAGTAGGTAACCTCGCGGGGTGAGGTAGGTCGTCTCGGAGGAGAAGTGAGCGATATTTTTCTTCGACTGCCGTACGACGGAGTCCAGCTACCTTGGAAACTACTCTGTGAGATGTCTGGCGACATCAAGGGTGAAGATGGAGCTATGATTCTCATGTTTTTGTAACGAACAAATGATGGTAGACGTTTCTGGCGAACGAAAGCGTTTGATTCATCGGGTGCCTCTTCCCAATCTGATTCCTCAGAGTCTTCAGCCTTATCCAACTCCACTCTGATACTGATGGCTTCGTTCAGTTCGTGCTCTTCTCCCGGCTCTACGAAATACGTCTGCTGCAGGTCTGGGAGACCCTTCACTCTTATCTTCCCTCTGTTCCAAAACACATAAGGACGACCTCTTAGACTCCTAGAGAATGGAGACACAAAGTAATGGTATTTTTTATTAGCCTCTGTTGAGGAATTGAACATCTAAAGCTGCTCTGTCACCATTGCATTAAGCTGTTATATTATAGTACCTAGGCTTCAATTATAGGCCCAGTATAGGAAAGATACAAAAGTATACTTGGAGTAAGAGAGTTTTAGGCTAGAGAGGTATCATACTTGTAAGTGATTTGGCTTATGTGAACGCGACCGGCTGTTCCATGACTCTCCATCCTACTAGCCGTGTTGACTGTGTCACCAAACAGACAATAGCGTGGCATCCTTGTTCCTACTACACCTGCCACTACTGGACCCGTATGTATTCCTATTCTTATCTGGAGAGAAAGATCAGAGAGACAGAGATTTCAATGAGTCGACCCTTTATGGACTAACTCAGCCTAGGACCTCCCCAGGAGAGAGAGAGTGTGTGTGTGTTTCAATAGGTTTTTAACAATACCTGAATGCTCTCGTTGGTATGGGGTGTGGTCACCTGACAAGCTGCTTGTCTCATATCAAAGGCCATGTTAGTAACAGCCTCGGCGTGGAGGGGGCTTGTATCCAGGAGACCTGCTGCCACCATGTAGGCATCACCAATTGTTTCCACCTTTAGAGTGAGTGAGAGGGGGTGTGTGTGAAGGAGTGAGGATATGAGTGGGTGGATGAATGATGGAGTGAGTGAGTGAGTGAGTGAGTGAGGGTGTGAGTGGGTGGGGTCACCAACCTTGTACACTTTATGCCGGTCAATGCAGCTGTCAAAGTTAGTGTACAACTCATTGAGCATGCTCACAACATCCATAGGTCTACAACTGAAACAAAAAGAGAAAAATTCAGAACCTCTCATTAACAGACAACTCAGGTAGGAACACCTCTCAACAAAGGACAAAAACTGTGTATTGTATAAGTATGGAGATGTATAATTATAGAGGAATATAATATTTATACATACCTGTGGCATATTGTGGTGAAATCTTTAATGTCGCTGAACAAGATGGTCACCATCTCCACCTCTTGGGCTACCACGTGATCGTGGGGGTCTCCTGTCGTTAGCTCCATGGCAACGGAGGGTGGGAGCATGGCGTGGAGTAACGTATCTGCTCTCTGTTTCTCTTCTTGTACCTTCTTCTTCTCTAGTTCTAACTCTCTCTTTGTTACCTCCAGTTGGAATGCCACGTTCACCTCCGCCTTGAAATGATGAGTCATTAATATCAGTTCTCTAGTGACATCATGTATTGGGAGGTCTGACAAATACAGCCCCTTCAATTGTAGGTCCTCGACCGTTTCAATTCTGGGCGACCCGATAAATAATATGGGGCAGTTGTCGGAGTTTACGACGGGGACCATTTGTCCGCGGAACTGAAGTGGTTTCTTGTTGTTCTCCTTGTCATCTTCGTCTGGGTGTGATTTGAGCGCAAGGACAAATGGGTTGTGGATGTTTCTTCTAATTGTCTGGTAATTAAAGGAGTCTATGGGACGAAGGAGAGTGAAGTGGTCAGTCAGTTTTTCCTCCTTGACGATGGCGCTACCAAGGAGACGCGCCATGGAGACTCCAAGATAGTGGATAGTTAAGGAAGTATCAAATATGATGTGAAACGGAAAACAGATTTGGAAGAGATTCTTAGTTACGGGCCAGCCGGGATCAACACTCATTGCTGATTCGGTACGTGGGACAAGGTATGAGAGTTTGGAGCTAGAGTCTGAGAGACCTGGGAGAAGAGAGGGAGGGAGACCACCCATCAGTGATGAGTGACTGCTGTCTCTTCTCAGTAAGGTTGTGATGACTTCGTCACTGTTTCTAAGAATGCTAATACGCCGAGGAATAGGAGAACCGCATGGTGAGTATGATATTTTGGGGGAGAGACGATGGTGCGGGATTGGAGTTTGATCCAGATCTACTTCTTCTCTGCCTTCTCCTACTTCTCCTCCTTCTCCTCTGCCTTCTCCCCCTCCACCTCCACCATCTTCTCCTTCTCCTCTTCCTTGATCTTCTTCTTTTCCTCCTCCATTGTCTGTACCTTCGCCTTCTTCTTTTCCTCTGTCTCCTCCTTCACTACCTCCTTCTCCTTCTTCTTCTTTAACTTCAGAGAGAGTGCTGACTGCCACCGGGCAGAGCTTAGTAAGGTCAGCTATTACACTAGGGGTCAATCCAACGGGAACGCTGTGCCCGCCGCCCGATCTTGTTCGGAGGATCTGCCCCGTGCTCTGAGATCGCTCTGGCATCAAATGAGTGATTAATTGAGGAGGGAGGGGAGAATCGGGAGATTGAGGATCATTATTGATGGATGCTCGTGACGAAGGGAGAGAAACAAGCTCGGGAACCACACTATTACCTCTCAACCCTAGAAATTAAGAAAATTCACTCTTTAAAACACTAGTTATTCATAAATATAAAGCCTCTCGAATGGTGCTATTATTTCAAAGAAGAAAGATTGTCCTGTAAAGAAAGGCATCATATATAGAAATGTCCTCAATAAAGAAGTTTGAAACACGTATAGAAATGTAGCAGTATAATATAAAGGCCTAATTGATATGTAGAATACCAAACTAATCATTAGCAATAGGATACAGTGAAAGAATGCAATTTCATTCCACTTGTACTAAACGTGCATATAGCCTTTCTTCTTTTAACTGTGACATACAAGAGTATACTAATGCATGATGTGTACTTACTTCCTCCATCTTTTTCTCCCTCAGCCATTCCAATAGATAGTTTATAATGATAAGGTAGCGGAGCACCAACTTCAACTATTTCTTCAGTCAACTTAATATCTATTGTCAAATTGTAGAATTCCTTGGCCACCATTTTCACCATTCCCATGACCATGGGATAGAGTCCCTCTCTGGTCGAGAAATAGTGTAGTAGCAGGCCTCCTGAAGTACTCGTCTCAGCTCTAAGTGTGAAAAGAGAATTGAATTTCATAATACGCAAAATACCATTGATTATAGTAGTAGTACATACCTGAAGGAGAGAGGTTTCATTTTGGGGTAGGCTAGAGAGAGATGGTCATGAAGTGTGTCCAGGTTGAGGAGAAATCCCTCGAGAGTGTTACCGAGACATGACACCACCTTGTAGTGACCAGAGTGCTTGATGTTGCGGAAAAATTGAGTTCCACACAAGTCGAGTATTGTCGTCGTTTCAACCCCTTAGGAGGAGACAGAGGAGAAGATGGAGGAGGAGGAGTAAAGGAAGGAGAGGTATATACAGTTAATTCTGGGGGACTAACTTACACAAACAGCATTTTTTTAATATTACCAAAGTAACTTGTAAGTAAAGTGTATGCTTATTAAAAAGTTAGAGCGGTGCATTTTGTATTAACAGTGTTCACTGTATAGAAACTGTAGAAGGAGGCGAAGGAGTTGAGAGGGTTCTAATCAGGTGATCCAATAAACATGGCATTACATCATGCGTGGTATGTGTTTGAGCAAGGTGGGTGTCTTGGAATGAATATGAATCTCATTAGTGGAGTCACCCCTACTCAAACACAACATATTCTCCAATGGCATTGACTCTCTATTGCAACTCATGAATATCATTAGTAATCCTTCCAGCTCCCAGAGGAGGAAACACAATGCATAGGAAATTTCACAGCTTCTAAATGTCATTAAATTTTTCTGAAATTTCGAGTTCAACTTGCATGGTTTGTTCATAGGTACTCACTGGGCCCACATAGTCCAGGAACACTATAGTGCAGTGGTAACAGCGGTATAATACCATTTCAGATGTTCCACACCTCAGAGATGCCGATCATTAAACAGAGCAAGAGAGTAAACAACTGTCTGCTACACACATACTCACACGCTCTCTCACTTTTTCTCCTCCTCCTCCTACTCTTCAACCTACCGAGTACACTTGAAGCAGTTTCTAGAAGACTGGACATCCGTTCCTCATCGTACAGTTGCTTAGCAACCACTTCTCCCTCCATGTCCCCAAATCCACATCGATCACTGCATTTGTTGACAAAAACTGGAATATTTTACATCATATTTAAAATTTTTAAGATTCCACTTAATATGCAGTATACCTAAATGTACATTGATTATGACTTTCTCATGTGTTGTACTTTCATACACACACACACACACTCTATCTCTCCCTCACACAGGCTCTATTCTCGTCCCCAGCTCGTGTGGGTCCTGGCCTGGCCACCTGTGTCCACTGGGCCCACGAAGCCCAGGCACACCATAGTGCAATGGCGACTCTCTCACTAACACACACATATACTTTCTGTTCTCAGGCCCGGCTCGCGGGGAGTCCTGTCCACCTGTGTCTACTTGGCCCACGAAGCCAAGGCACACCTTAGTGCAACGGTGCCTTCAGTCAACTCTCTCTCTATATGTAACACTCACCCCAATTCCCCTAATGTCAAAGTGCAATGAACAAACTAATTTCTAGAGTTACAGCGTATGATCAGAAAGGCATGATAAATATCTATCATAATGGATATATACTTATATACATACATATGTACTATATCAAATAATATACTTATAACTTTCTTTGTAACATTCAATAACAAACCATTAATCATCAAAACTTAGAAAAAAACTATATTATTAACCACGCATTGCTGTCCATACCAGAGGGGTTTGCACCTGTAACCTGTCCGTATTAGAGGGGTTGCGTGTGATATAGAACTCACCATATATCTTTCCAATAGTGTTGTCCATACTCGCCTGTCACAGTCTCTCTCAATATATTGAACAGTAAACCATACTGTGTGTTAGAAATAGTCCTATTTGTAACAATAGCTACTATGATATGATACAAAATGTAGGGTTTAGAAGTTATCATTTTGTTTTTTAAGTTTAACAGTGTTATTGAGGTTCAGGCTGAGTGGAATAATCAATATTTTTACATTTTATGTGATTATTATTCTATCAAGCTATGCAAACAATATCTATCAAGCTATGCAAACTATATCATATTTTTTATAGAGTACGAGTTGGCTAAGTTAGCAAGAGTAGCCATGTAAGCCTTACCATCATAAATCAAACAGCACTTGCTTCTTCTTCTAGTCAGCTTGAGCTGTAGTTAAGTACTCCTGCAGCAAAGATAAAAAGTTTCTATATTTGTTTAGACTCTATCTTTACAGGTGCAGAAGTCAAAAATACTAACTGGCTAGCTATATATTTCATACGTAAACGTCCGGCCAGCTAGTCAACGATTGATACTGAAGCCCCGTAAAGTAGCTAGCTAACAACACGGAGGCTTGTTTATTGTTCTTCTGCGAAAATGTTACGGTACATACAGCGTCAAAGCTTACCACTACGCACACAGCAGCCGAACTTTTTTTCCGCTGCCAGTTCGTGTTCGTCTACTCCTCGCTCCCTTCCCTGCGGCGGCACCAGCTTTGGTTGCTGCTATATGCCTACCGCAGTAGCATCGTGGACCACAAGTTTTTCTTCCAGTCGAGAGAGCGTTAAATAAACTAAAACGGTTCCGCAGCAGCGATTGATTGCGCGATATGCAAAACCGCAACGCTCTCGCAATAGGATGGGCGTGGCTAGAATGATGCCCACGTACGCTGAAATACCGTTAGGTTACGATACACGCTGTCATCACTTTTCGAGTTTTAGGTCGTCGCCGGAGACGTTAGAATGGCAGAGAAGAGATCGGGGGAGAGTAGCGACTCGGAGGTGTACCTGAGTGCCGACGAAGGCCTTGGAAGCAGTCGGGGTAGCGGGGAGAGAGTCAAAATTGAGAGGTATCGATGTCTATTCGCTCATTTTCAAACCTAACGACTCTATCACGAGTTTCCTTCTACAACAAACCAAATGACTAAATTAATCATTTCACTATTACAAACACTCGTCAGTTTATTATCAACAGTTTTGTCTTTTGATTCTAAATAATGCTCACCTTTTACTTTTTTCTCTTTCAATACTACTATAGGGTCGCTGACAAGACAACGAGTGGCGAATTTGATGAATCAAACACGGATCAAGAAGAGAGAAGTAATGGTAAAGAGAAATTTGGAGAGATAGAGACAGAGAGAACAGGAGAAACTGAAGGAAAGGCTGAGATAGTGGAGGAAGAGGATGAAAAATTAAGAAAACCCTCAGATTCTACGACAGAGAGTGCGGTTGAAAAGGAAGAAGTTAATGTTCGGGAGAATGATAGTGTAAAAGATGATGAAAGAAGGGAACAAGGGGAAAACGGCGAAGAAAATCACATCAAAGATGAGCCAGCTGGGAAGAAAAAGGAGCAAGAACTAATGGAGAAAGAAGATCAAAAGATATCAGAAAATGTGACAGAGAGAGACAGCAGAAGAACAGAAGTAAAAGAGAAGGAGAAGGAGAAAGAGAAAGAAGAAGAGGAGAAAGCACCCATTCCTCCTCCACGAAGAAAAAGAAAGAAAAAAATACAGAAGAATCCCTCACTGGAAGACCTAGAGGTTATATTCCACTCTTACTAATATCCAATTATTTAGATTTCTTTTTTCTAATACGTGTAATAGAAATTGATGGATGATGTTGAAATTCAGAGATCTACTCGCTCAATGACAATTGGTGGTTACGACATGACCCGGGAATGCAAAACAGTGATGGCCTCTTCTCTCTCCTCCTCCTCCTCCTCCACCACTTCAAAACCTCTGTGAGTCTCTCCACACTGGCTATTTTTAGTAACAGCTCTTTGTTCTAAATATAGTAACAATGAGGTTGGATTTTAACTGTATGTCCTTTTATGGTTGTTTGCAGAGGTTCTGGAGTAAGGGGAGCCAAGTTTTCGCCGCCCGTTAAACCCCCTCGACAGAGGAGGGGGTCTAAATCGGACGGACACCATCAGGCACTAACGAATGTTCCCTCGATATCCATCGAGCCGGACACGAGCTTGGAGCTGACGGAGGAGATGGTTCACGGACAAGCCAAAGTGATATCACGGGACACTCCTCACGCCAAGGCTTATGGTTCAGATAATATTGAAGGAGAGGTACTAATCTAACACAGTAGATAATAATTTTCAAAAAGTTCTATTGAATTTTAGTCCACTATTGATTGCTATTGTGTAAGAAATTAGATGGAAATCTTTGCTTGTCTGATTTCGGGGGTTTCCTACTGTGAGGTGTCCATTAAATAGGGTATTGATTCACTATAGTGTTATACTAATCTTTGATGAATGTACAGCCACAATTTTAACCACCTCCATCGCACCACTCTCTCCATTCAGATTATATATGACACAGATGATGAGAGTGAAGGGGAAGGAGTGTATGGTAGTCAGGAGCTGGTACCAGTAGCCAGTGATCATGTTGACAGTGGACCTGATGTACCATCCTCTGATCAAGGTACTGTAATTCCACCCTATATAATACAGCGGTAACCCACTTAAATAGACGCCACTCTATAGCACACATTTATGATATAATCAGATACCTTGATACAGTAGAACCCAACTAATGGACAGGTTACTGCTAGTGGATCGAGAGTCTCATGCATACTGATTATTATAAAGGTCCAAGTGAAGAGGTGGTGGCAGGAGGAGAGAAAGAGAGAGACAATTCGAAAGGACAGAAAGAAAAGACGCCCATGGCAGAGGAAGAGGAGGAAGAGGAAGAATCAAACTTACCCTCTGATAATGTTAGCTATACCCTTAATATGTTAACTGCCATCCTAACGTACAAATTGTTGTTAACGAGAAAATACTGTTTTTTTTCTTTAGCAAATTCTACAAATGACGATTGTTAAAAATCTGGATACCGGCGATTCATTTCCTCTTAGTGTTGTTAATGAGAAAATACCGCTGGGAAATCCCCTTAATCAACACCTCTACAGACGAACAGCTGCCATGTGAGTATTATGGAACACTATATAGTACTATATTGCCTCCCTCTCCTCTTTAATTACAGTGTAGTGTAGCTGTACAATGGGGACAATGGGATATACAACAATTTCATCCCTCTTTAAATATTGTATAATGTGTAGTGTTCAAATGGACTTGGCCCTTGCATAATCTATTGATTAGTGTTGGAATGAACAATGTTCAATTACTTGATTTAATTATAGGGAGAGTCACGGAGAGGAGGGGTCGGGAGAGGAGGGGCATCACCGACGACGAACACACAATCGACGGTTAGTTACAAAGCCACACCCCCTAACAACCACCAATTATGTTCTTCGTATTATTAGGAAGAAATTCAAAAATTTTTGGGGCAAAAAGAGAATGAGTACGTTTTTTATTTGACAATATTTGTTTGTTGTTTTTGTTTACCACACTGTTGTTTGTTTGTTTGTTTGTTTACTAGAGGGTCACGGTGATGGAGTTGTGAAGACAAGAGAAGGAGAAGCAATCAACCAGGAGCAAGATACTGCAATTAAAGTATGGCACAGTATGGCCAGTAGGCAACAGCATGCAGTATGTATACCTTAAGTGTCCTTTGTTCGGAGGTTCCATTGTATGGCAATAGTCATAAGGTGTCCATTATATAGAGGTTTCATAAAAATCCTAAGGTGATTATTCTAAAAGCTGTTTCTATAACAATAGTACAAGCCATCATCACATCATAAGGGACCTTACGATTTCGATAAAGTGAGGCTAAGACAAGATCTAACTGGACCACATCTTGTGAGTAAGCACCTGTAATTAGCGGCTAATTAATTATGTAAGTGTCTAATAGGGAGCTGTGTGGGTGATGGAGTTCTCTATATGTGGACGACTATTGGTATGCTAGTATATTTTTGTATTGAGAGAGAGTTTTTAAAATGACTATCTTTTGTTTTTTTTCAGGCTGTTGCTGGACAAGATAGTATAGTGGTAAGCAAGCTAATGGCCTCCTTGATTCAGATACATTATAATTATGCTCTCCTCCTCCTCCTCTTCCTCTTCTTTCTCCTCCTCCTCCTCCTCCTCCTCCTCTTCCTCCAGAGGGTCTGGGTACTAAGACCTGCTGCCCA